>JACXGK010002496.1:33421-54068 GCA_016801125.1 Novumbra hubbsi | reverse complement strand
CTGTCTGATGTAGGTCTAACGTAGATAGGAGACATGGTGCAGGATGAGCAGCAGCCTGTCTGATGTAGGTCTAACGTTGATGGGAGACATGGTGCAGGATGAGCAGCAGTCTGTCTGATGTAGGTCTAATGTTGATAGGAGACATGGTGCAGGATGAGCAGCAGCCTGTCTGATGTAGGTCTAATGTTGATAGGAGACATGGTGCAGGATGAGCAGCAGCCTGTGCTTAAAAATGTGCATAGCTGCTTGTAAGCAGACATTTGAGCATGTCTATTTTTTAAGAAAAGCAAGCTTGATAAAGATTATGCAATGTGCGAGACCTGTCGAGCCTAGACTAAATCGTTCGGCAATACTACAAATATTTGGAATCAAATGTCCCGTTTTCACTTGGAGCTGGGGTTAGCATCAACCCTGCAATACGCAGCGAATCAGCTTATTATTAACAAGAAAGGCTATCAACTGTACCTTAGATGTCCAAAAGGACAAAGCAAATCACACAGTCCATTGCCACATTAATTTCAAGGATCTTCGCCAATTATAGCAGGATTGTAAGGATCTCTTACTCGGTCGTGGAAAACAAATGCTTTCGCAAACTTTTACGAAAGTAACACAAGTTTTTGCTAAATGTAATTGAGTGAATAATCAAATATAGATTTTCCACATAAACAAAACAATGTTATACTACCTCCTTTTACAAATAATTGAATTTGCATAAAAGGCAGCCTTTTAACTTATGTTATAGTCTGTGTTATAGACCGTGTTTTAGACCATACATTTTCCTGATATAAAGCTGCTACAGAAATGTATGTTTATAATGTCAAAACTTTATTTTGTGTTTAAACAAAAAAAACTACTGAATAACTTGATAAGTAGGTTGACATGAAATTTGACATGTTCTTTTGCTTGAAAACAGTTGATTAATTTTAAGGCAGAAAGAGAGAGTTTCAAGTATATTTGTTTTTGTAATAAAATAATTAAGAGGGCAAGTCGCATCCATTGAGAATAATTTTATAATCAAATCGTTACCCTCTGAACCGGAATCGAATTGTGAGGCAGGTGAAGATTCACACCTCTAAAATGCACCCTAAGTAGTTTTGCCGCATATATAAAGATTTTCACGTGACAATGCAAAACATTTTCTACTGCTCCTATAACGCCTTTACTGAGGCAGAAATTTGAATTTTATCCCAACTCTATGGGCCAACCTGTTTGTCTTCAGGGGGCAGTTTACTCCACTCGTTTCCCAGCATCCTGGTGATCTCTGGGAAGGGCACGTCTGGCCGCTCGGCCCTCAACTGCTCACGCCGGTCGTTCATGAACCGAACATAACCAGTCAGTGGTGCCTTGGGGGCATTGCTGTCCTTTACTGGCTTCTTCCTCTTACGGCCCTTAGTCCAGTTGCTGCGCCGGGGCTTCTGTGGGAGGAAGGGGTGGGTTGACATTGGCAAAACATAAGCACGGCCACGGTTGGAAAAATATGTTAATGGTGAATGGTGGAATCCAAAATGAAATCATATCCTCTGTTGAAACAGATCCTAACCAATTTGTTTGGATTCCAATCAGATTGGATTCCACTCTTGTTTGGATTCCACTCAGCTTGGATTCCCATATATTTGGACATCAGACTTGTTTGAATTCCAATCAGTTTGGATTACAGGATAGGCTAGGTTTTGGTCCAGACGTACTCTAACACACGAATAAATGTTTTATAGTTTAAGTCTCAAAGACTGGTTAGAGATTTGAGGTTGTTTGTGTGATACGGCCTCACCTCCTCTCCGTTCCTCTGGCTGCTGTTGTCCGTGTTACCAGGGGAGCCTGTCTGCTCCTCCATCGCCTCTGCCTCCAAGAGCCTATATTGATAGAAAACAATGTTAGTTCCTACTGTGCACATCATTTTCCATTAAGAGAACAAACTGTCTGCAGATCCTTAGAAAGATCTTCCAGACCTTAGAACTTCCAGACCTTGCAATTAAAAACCTCCCAAAGTTCATTCAGAAGGTGTTCCTATTTCAAAAAGAAATCTGAAAAGCTATACTTTAGGCTTTTAAGCAGATTGAGGTATAGTTCTTACAGGCAGTGATGAAGTACAAATGAAAACTAAGGTAGACATGTTTGTACTAACTTTTTTCAACAAGTGCCGCCATTATCTCCAAAAAGTTCCTTTGCCAGCGTTTCCTCTGATAGAAATGTCTTAGCGCAATTAAAGTTGTTGTGCCAGTGGAAGAAACATAACGGTTCTCCATACCATAAGCTTATCAAGGGGTTTGAGTAGCCCTCGACAAAGCCACATCAACTAGTAGCATTGTTTGGAATTGGTGTAATTTTAGATAAGGGGCAACCGGGTGAACAGAATAGCAGACATGGTCATGGAGAAAAAGTAAATGGGAATCAAGATATACCAAGACAAAACTGCAATGCTCAGCTTCATGAAGACAGACTCAGCAAAGTGATGCTGCAATTGGCAGAAAGTAAACTAAAACATTCAAATCAAATGGTCTGATGTTAAAAATGTGAGTTGGTCTTAGGTTCCGGTCTCTTATCCTTCCAAAATAATCTTGTATAACAACAGAAGTTAAATGAATACTTTTATTGAACATACTGAAGCATATTATTTTATTTCTACATAAAGAATGATTGGGGATTTCATTAGACTTGTTTAGTCTGCCTCCCATTAAATCTATGGTTAAGCATGCAAGATTTCAATGTTGCCAATAAGGAATAGTGATTGGGGAGTATACGGTTACGTCTGGTGACCCTGCTGCTATCAAATGCCCTTATAGGGAAATGGGATGAGTGAGAGGGAGACAGTAGCTTATATGTAGCCATAGTCACAACTCACACAAATAGACCTTGAATAAAGAAAATAAAAGATTGGATTTTAAGGTTGTGCTTGTGCCAAAAGGCCATGAAAAGTTGCAAAATGCATACACTTGGTCACACTCTGGAGCCCAGCTCTAGGCTTAACAATAACAAAATCATTCTTTGTAATAAAAAAGGTTAAGCAAGTGCTAAGCATGACAAGACATGCCAACAGGAAAAAAGAAATATGTTCTCAAAATGGTTGGCCAATAGACAATGTCAATATCTTGTGACCCCTGATCTCTTCAAACTCTGCTTAGGGAAGTGAGGCACCATATCCTGGATGTAGCTCCCTACACAGTCATACAATTCTGTGGGAAAGCCACCAAAAAAAAATCCTCCACATGAAAACAATCCTCATGTTGGCCTACTAAGACAAACCATGGGGACAACACAGGGTGTTGCTTACTAAAGTGGAGAAGGCTACTAACTTCTTCCTCAGTTGGAAATGGAATCTTTGAAAATCTTTGAAAATAAATAATATCATGGTTAAAATGTCATGATTTTGGTTCAATTACGGCACTTTTATCTATAGATATTCTTCGAAAGAAGAAAATTAGGACACCCCATAATGTGTCAAAGATGTTATGGGGTGTCCTAATGTTTTCACATGACTGTATAATTTGAGAAATTGTAATTCTGTCAAAGACCCATCAGGGACACTTGTTGTCTTATGTCAATTGCTATAATTGTGATAGTACTATTTTAGGGTTTATGTGGCCTTGCCTCGGCCTAATTAGGCTTGACCAACCCACCCGTGTTAATGAAAAAGTCTAGCAGTTGGATTGAGCTCAATGTGGAGCAAAAAGAACTGCATGAAACAATCACTTCATTGCTGCAGTTTAAATTATTCTTATTGGTCTGCTACACTAACTCCTAAAAGAGTAATGTCAAAAAAGAAAACTCAGGCCAGAAGAGAATAAAGTGGAATAAAGCATTAGTGCCCTCTACTGCAGCAGAGTTTGCAGTACACACAACTAGATGGCTTAAATAATAACTTTATCAAGGTAATGGCATTTAAAGTCAAATACAATTTACAGCCACACAGATGCACTTACAGAGAATAAGTTCATCATTTTGGAATATTTACAATAGATCAACTTGTATGGTTTTATAGATACAGAATACCAAAGTCAAGTCTTCAATAAAACATTTACCTCAACTACAACAGTTCCTGAGCTAATGGGAACTGGGAAAACAAACAAAACTGGTTGCTAAACTGTTTCCGTACCTTCCTTTCTAGACAAAAACATTCACGCTTTCATAACCTCCTTATCCATACCTAAACAAAAGGGAGGTGAGAAGGGTACGTTTGGTATTCTGTTGGTGTGCGGACATGTATAGGAAAGATATAAAGAATTCATTTTTACTCACCCAAGTTACAAAGCAGAAAAGTCACATAATCATTAACTACGTTGTAGTCATATCAGGGATAGAAATACTTTTTAAAACAGATGGGGAACTATGGATTATAAAGATTATGTCACTGAGATACAGTTCTTTTTTCAAATTCATATAGAAAACCCACTGAGATGGTCTACGGTAAACACTAGCCATGAACCTTGATGTTGTATGATCACTTCCATTTTCCAATCAACAGCCGAGGCCAAAAACCTTTGAGAATTACACAAATATTACAAAGTCTGATGCCTCAGTTTTTATGATAGCAATTAGCAAATACTCCAGAATTGCATGAAGAGTGATGAGATAAATTGTAATGAATTTCAAAATCCTTCTTTGCCATGAAAATGCACTGAATCAACACTGCAATTCAGCCCTGCCACAAAAGGAACAGCTGATGTGAGAGTGTTGACGAGGACAATGCTGAAGATCACTCTATCATGCTGACTGAGTTAAAATAACAGACTGAAAGCTTTAAAAGGGTGGGGCTTGAAATCAGTGTTCTTACTATGGTAACTATGGTTACCTGCAAGGATACACATGCAGTCATCATTGCTGCTAGTAAGACTGCACCTGAATCTACCATTTATCGGACCATCAAGAACAACAAGGAGAGAGGTTCAATTGTTGTAAAGAAGGCTTCAAGGCGCCTAAGAAGGTCCAGCAAGCACCAGGGCCGTCTCCTAAAGTGGATTCAGCTGCGGCATCGGGGCACCACCAGTGCAGAGCTCAGGAATGGCAGCAGGCAGGTGTGAGTGCATCTGCCCGCACAGTGAGGCGAAGACATTTGGAGGACGGCATCAGGGAAAAACATCAGAGACAGACTGCAAAATGTACAGGGATTGGACTGCTGAGGACTGGGGTAAAGTAATTTTCTCTGATGAATCCCCTTTCCAATAGTTTGGGGCATTCAGAAAAACATGAGCACTACCATCAGTCCAGTGTCATACCAACAGTAAAGCATCCTAAGACCATTAATTTGGGGGTTGCATTTCAGCCAGGGGAGTGGGCTCACTCCCAATTCAGCCTAAGAAAACAGCCATGAACAAAGAATTGTATCAAAACATCTTCAGAGAGCAACTTGTCCCAACCATATTCGTTTGGTGATAAAGAAAGCATTTTCCAGCATGTTGGAGCACCTGGCCATAAGGCAAAAGCAATAACCAAGTGGCTCAAGGAAGAAAAACAACAAAATCTCCAGGCCAGGAAACCCCCCATTAATCCCATTGAGAACTTGTGCTCAATCCTCAAGAGGCAGGTGGACAAACAAAAAATCTAACAAACTCCCAAGCAATGATTATGCTAGAATGTGCAGCCATCTGTCAGGATGTGGCCCAGAAGTTAATCGACAGCATGCCAGAGCGAATTGCAGAAGTCTTGAAGAAGGGTCAACACTGCAAATATTGTCTTTTTGCATGTTTCCTAATGTAATTGTCAATAATAGCTGTAGAACACACGTGAAATGCTGGTAATTATACTTCAGTATACCATAGTAACATCAGACAAAAAGATCTAAAGACACTGCAGCAGCGAACTTGGGGTAAACCAATGCTTTTGGCCACTGCTGTACATCCAAGCAATTAGACACAAGGAGGAATGCTTTCCAATACATCCCATCTTAAGCACAGTGCATTGATTGAGGCCTGAATACAGCACTTAGCCATGGTATGTAGACAATATATCACATACCCCTTTAGATTTCTTATTGATATTATGAACCAATGCAATTAATACAGTAAAAGGTTTTGACATTATATCTGTGATAGGCTATATGAAAGTAATAAAGAATGAGGGGGAATTGACAACATATCACAAGCCCTTGAGATGCCTTATTGCATGTATAAACCATTTAGAAACACAATCAGGGTAGTAAAAAATGATTTAATGTCAAACTCGTGGCATATGGTCTCATATAACCCGGCTTTCCGCCAATCAGCATTCAGAATTCAAATCAACCAGTTCTCGTTTACTATGGCTTTCAGCCAATCAGCATTGAGGTGGTGTGTGTGCCAAAAAACAGCTCATAGCCGTGGTATACTAGCCCTATATCACAACCCCTCTCATAACAAGTTGTTTGGATGCTGAGCAGCATTCTTAACCCATGATGCCCTGACCATGACAGACATGCCAATAGATATTAAAATGTGTTCTATTACCCACACGGATACTAACAGGCATGGGCATGCAGTGTAGACAAGACAAATGCTTCTTTGCTTCAAAGTAATACTTAGCATCGAGAACCTGGGCTAATGCCGAAACATTTTCTAAATGCAATTTTCACAAATTAACACCTGCATTCTTTGCTTACAAATAATGTCAATAATCGCACTTTCCTGCCGTCCACAACAAACAGAATAACATTAAAAGGAAATCAGGATTGGTCATCCCTGGGCCAAGTGCTGGTCAACACACCATTCCTCCTCAATTATCAAGAATTATTCCATCAAATGTTTTATCTTGTTTTATATATTTGTAGGCAAGTAGCCTATCCTAATCAAGTTCGACATGAAATTGTAAAAAGAAAAAATAACAAGCATAGCCTAATATCGTTCAGAGAATGCTGATCAAGCATGACTGATGCAGACAACGATAACTTTTGGGTGTGAATAACAATATTGTTAAGACAATGAAATAGACAAATGGCATGAGGTATTGGGCTACCACTCTAAACCTTTGAATTCTGGTGTTTCAGTCCCAAAGTAGAAGCATTTAGGAACCACAGCAACTAAGCCACAAAGTGGCAGACCATGTAAAGTTTCTGGGGTTGGCCTAGGCCCCTTAGTTCCACTGAAGGGAAATGTTAATGCCTCAGACAAGCCAAGCCAGTCACATTCACCTAGGTGAACACTCCAGTGTCCATAAGTGCAAGACCGGAGTGCACCAAAACTAAGGTCATACATAATAAAATGAATAAACTACTGTGATCTTAAAGGGGAATAACAATGACTATCCAGAATGTGTCTAATTTCCTAAATTGCTTGAAGTCGTTGTTTGAGTGTTTTAATGCACACAACTTCCTCACTCAGGGAGAGTAGGAGGGAGCACAGCTTCATCTGGTTATACTGCTCTCCCTTTATTGCGATTTGATAGAACTTTTCTAACATCCCTTCCATAAACAGCTCATGGGGTTAACACACAAGACAAATAGATGTCTTTGGAGTAGATTGAAAAAATAATTAAAACCTTTAAAAGACATACCTTAGAATATGATGTAACACAAACGATTGGGGTTGCAGAATAATAATCAGTTGGTTCATTCCATAATCCGATTATTCGTTCTTTTACAAATTCTATATCAAATCTTATTTGAAGGGAGTACAATATAACCAGACGACGTTGTACTCGCGCTTGCTCAACCCTGTGCTACAGAGTAGCATAGTATGCATAGAGACAGTCTTATAATGATGTCAAGTAATTTATGAATTTAGACAAATAGTAGATATTCATCGTTCCCCTTTATCGATACCCAAGACATGCTAATAATAACTCGCCAATGTATTCATTATGCAACAGAGCAAAACTGGCAGCCGATATGCGAAAATAAAAAAGCCAATTTGGTTAAATAACACAAGTCTTACATGCCAGAATGTGTATATTGTTGAAGATCATAATCAAATATATTATTTTTGCATATGATCATAACCGTCAGCTGGTACGAGACATTGTGTGAAAGCTATCTAGGTGACGATAGATAATTACTAACAACATACAACAATCCATCCCTAACTACAGCAGCTACAACATAAAAAGGTAAGCTTAAATCTAACGTCACTTTATAGTACTGTAATTTAACGAAATTTACCGTAGAACCTGGTCTGCAGGGCAGCTAAAGCTAGCTGGCTAGCTAGCCTTTTTGATCTTGCTTAAATGGTTTAAGCAATATTGTCGGGCGATAATGAAAACGGTCTGCTTTCCACTTTATTTTACAATGTTTTCCCAACAGTGCACACTCACCTGTAATGTATTTTTTTTGTATTTCAAAAAAACTAAACAAAATCAGCTTGCCACGGAACTCTCAGAATCAAAACAATACAGCAGTTCTAGGCGGATGTGGAAGAGCATCACTTCCGTAAAATTATTTACTACATTATTACGTTTATCGCTTCCATTCGGATTACGGTACACCACAGCACGTCGAATATAACTTTTAATTGTATGCATGTAAGCATGTATACTTCTTTGACCTTTGTGTTTTTATTTTAATCGCAGATTTCATCCAGATGATAGGTATGTCTTCATAGATATAATGCAAGTTTTGCCATTTCTTTACGTCGGTCTTTTTTGTTGTTGTATGATCAGTGTAGTCTCGTCAGCCTCTTGTGGCTGTTCCATCCAACTGCAACTAGGATTGAAAAACCTAGTAAGTAGGTTAGAAGCCTTATGTGGTCAAGGTCCATTTTTGAATTTTCATTACCATGAACACAAAAGTCGCACCCGTTACATTTCTATTCATATCTCCGGACCGGTTAAAGTACAAGCTTACGGTTTTACCACGTTGTAGGGGACAGTCTGCTGCAAATAATTACGTGCCGTTTGTTAATTACCATAAAGTAGAAGCAGAATCGAATCTAGTGTTGGATTTCTGTAAATAGTTTTCCACCAAACTGATACAGGGACCCCATATTGACATTTTTGTTTATATTTTAGAGTTTTTGAAAGAAGAAATTGTACTGAAAAAATATAAAATAAAGTTGAAGTTACAACAAATTTACTGTATTAAAATGACTGGTGCTATCAACTATCAACAGCTGTTCACAAGAATGGAAAGTGTCTAGTGATGGAGATAGCTAGTAGTTCCTTGTAGTTTGGTTTGAAGATGATCAGTTGCAGTGTGGATTACACACTGCTTAATAAAAACATATTAAATTGGGGTTTCACAACGTATGTATAATGTTGTAAATAAACTTTGTTTCATTCTCCTGACCATCCATATAGTGTATTATTAACTGCTTATTTTGAATCCTGAATGCTGATTGGCAAATTATGCCAATAACAGTGATGCATTCTGTCTAAGAGCTTTCCCTAACAGCACTTAGCCTTGATGTATTGGTCATATACCACACCCCCTTGTTCCCTTATTGCTTAAATAGCCCTCAACATTAGGGAAATTGAAGTGGCTTTTTAACACACACACACACACGTTCTAAAGCTGCATATCATGTGGTGACCCTGTCCCTGTCAGGTCTTTCATACACTTTCAGTCAATCCCCAGCCAAAAGCTAAATGTTAAGAAATATTTGGTTCCAAAAGACAGCCACAAATGTCATTCTGAAGATTGACTGTGGTATATTGGCTAGATACCATTATCTCTGGCTTTATTGCTTAAACACAGCATTGAACTGATGTTTGTTTTTTCACAAAACAACTTACAATTGTTGGTGTGGAAGAACTTGACTGGCCGGCACCGAGCCCTGACCTCAACCCTATCAAACACCTTTTAGATGATCCAGAACGGAGATAGCAAGCCAGGCCCTCTCGTCCAACATCAGTATCTGATCTCACCAATGTTCTACTGAAAGAATGGGCAAAAAAACAAAATCTGGTTGAGAGCCTTCCCAGAAGAGTGGAAGCTGTTATAGTTGCAAAGGGGGGACCAACTTGATATCAATGCCTATGGATTTACAGTGCATCCGCAAATTATTCACTTTTTCCACATTTTGTTATGTTACAGCCTTATTCCAAAATGAATTCAATATTTTTTTTCCTCAAATTTCTAAACACAATGCCCCAGAATGAAAAAGTTGGCTTAATATTTTGAATAGATTTGCAAAAAATAACGAAAAAAATATAAACACGTACATAAGTATTCACAGCCTTTGCCTAATACTTTGTTGAAGCACCTTTGGCAGCAATTACAGCCTGAAGTATTTTTGAGTATGATGCTACAAGCTTGGCACATTTATTATTGTGCAGTTTCTCCCATTCTTCTTTGCAGTACCTCTTAACTCCATCAGGTTGGATGGGGAGCATCGATGCACAGCCATATTCAGATCTCTCCAGAGATGTTTAATTGGGTTCAAGTCAGGGCTCTGGCTGGGCCACTCAAGGACATTTACAGAGTTGTCTCGAAGCCACTTTTTTGTTAACTTGGCTGTGTGCTTAGGGTTGTTGTCCTGTTGGAAGATGAACCTTCGCCCCAGTCTGAGGTTCATAGCGCTCTGGAGCAGGTTTCCATCAAGGATGTCTCTGTACATTGCTGCATTCATCTTTCCCTCGATCATGACTAGTCTCCCAGTTCCTGCCACTGAAAAACACCCCACAGCATGATGCTGCCACTGCCATGCTTCACTGTAGGGATGGTATTGGCAAGGTAATGAGTGATGCCTGGTTTCCTCCAGACATGATGCTTGGCATTCAGGCCAAAGAGTTTAATCTTTGTTTTCATCAGACCAAATAATTTTGTTTCTCATGATCTGAGAGTCCTTCTGGTGCCTTTTGGCAATCTCCAGGTGGGTTGTCATGTGCCTTTTACTGAGAAGTGGCCAATCTACTATACAGGCCTGATTGGTGGAGTTCTGCCGAGATGGTTGTCCTTCCGGAAGGTTCTCTTCACTGAGCAACGCTGGAGCTCTGTCAGAGTGACCATTGGGTTCTTGGTCACCACCCTGACTAAGGTTATTCTCCCCCAATCACTCAGTATGGCCGGTGGCCAACTCCAGGATGAGTCCTGGTGGTTCCAAACTTCTCCCATTTAATGAAGCTTTTGCCATGACACTCAAAACTGAGCTCAGCTGCATCCTGTTTCCACTGATCATCCTTGAGATGTTTCTACAACGTGATTGAAATCCAACTGTGGTAAATGCAGTTGATTGGACATGATTTGGAAAAGCACACACTGGCAATATAAGGTCCCACAGTTGACAGTGCATGTCAGAGCATAAACCAAGCCATGGAGTCTATTAGCTGCTGACCGGTTTGTAGAATAATAATTTACCCAAGTCAGGGAAAGAAGTGTTCTTTGTTGTTTATTCACAAAATATATATTACATGTCTTTTCTAGATCTAGTTCTCTGTGTTTCTCTTCCTTGATGTTGTCTTTCTCAGGCTTCTTCTGCTCTTACAGAGTTAGAGACTTTTTATACCTTGGCATTCTCCCAAATTCAATGTCTTAAACAGTCTCCTTAAAAGAACAGAACACATGGAGATGTATATGTGGTGTGTCTTCTCTGGCATACTCTAGCACTCTGTGTTGTGTTTAGAAATAGTTTTCTCACAATTACTCCCTATGACATTAAAGTATTACATTTATATGTCAAAACAACAAATCTGTATATGAAAAGAAAGAAAAACAAATTACAGTTAGCTCATTCATCTAACATCCTAATGATGTAAAGGGTACATTTGTTAAGATCGTCACACATATTTGTGAGGGAGTTAATCATTGGCTGCCACAAGTCTTTCCGGGCACACTGACCAAAGGACAAGATGTCAATGTGATGTTGATGAACATCACTGTTAGATCCAATAACCTTAAACCACCACTTTTCATGGGCGCATGCGCCTTACTTTGAGTGACAGAGACCTGTTGATAGCACACTTGACACGGTGTACCATTGGTATAATCATGTTTAGCAGAGAACCACTCCATTTGCCCCCTTACCAGCCAATTATTAATTCCCCCCGTGCCGCCAACATGCAATCAAGAGCAAGTCTAATTTGCATTGCCACAGTATGAAGGGCAACGTTTTCAGCTGACTGCAATGTCAGACCAACATAGGTCATGTTAGCTATAGCTTCCAAAGCACCAGCAATACCAATAACTTCTCTGGGTAATTGTCCTGGCAAACTGTAGGGAGAGGGCCAAGATTGTTTTGATTGCATGATGACCATCCTCATATTTATGTGCCTCTATATTTGGGACTAGAGTACCACCACACTGGACCACCAGAAAACACACAGAAATAATTATCATGAACATAATGATCCATATGCTTTCAGTAGAGTAAGAATCTATTGGCCTGGTGACTATTTCTTAATTGGTGTTTAGTCTAAAACAAATAACAATCACAATGAATCTAATTAACACAACAACGTTGAATAATTCTTCTTCCTGCCCGTTGGTCATTTATGTTGGTCTTGACGCTGATCCCGTACATCACTTGATCCCTGTAGAGTCTAAAAGCCCAGGATGCAGTTCACGTTGTCGTGGAGTCAGGTGGATAATCTGTATAACCTGCAACAAGAGAGAAAAGTGAGAGTATGGCTGTTCCTTTGACAAAGGTAGATACATTGCCTCAATTTTGACAAATGACGATTGCAGAAGTTGCACAAAAATGAATCTGATTCTGATCCCCTTCTATACATCTTCACCCGAGATAGGCCCCCGGTTGCCTATTGCAACTGGTTCTTTACTGCCAGGGCTCTGCTTTTCGTCATGTCGTACAATTTTGCAATGAATAATATGTATCCATCTTAATTTACCCTCTACCTGTCACGGTACCATCACAGGACGGGACCTCCCCTGTTCGCGTAGCCTTCCGGCGTTCGACGTCGCCGGCCTTTTAGTCACCATCGTGTGTGTTGTGTCCTGTTTTCCCCATGTCCTGTGAACGCATCCTTCCCTGATTCCCTACAGGTGCTGCCTGTTAACGTAGTACTTAAGCCCTTGTGTTTCTAGTCTCCGTGTCCGTGATTGTTACTTGTTGATTGTGTGCAGCTACGTGCTGATTTCAGGCATGCGTACCTATGTGTACGTATTGTTTATCATTTTGACGCGTCTGATACGCGAGGACAATTGAAGTTGAAGGAATAAACTGAAACCTTGCAACTTACCTTCCTGCACCTTGGTCCGCCTTCTTCCACGCATCACACTACCTTTACTGCTGATCTGGTGACAAGTAAAACTGTGAAAAGTCCTCCCCACTTTAATCCTAACGTCTCTGTAAGGTGCACTGTAAAAAAAACGGTAAAAAGACTGGCAGCAAAGTTTCCAGACGGATA
Organism: Novumbra hubbsi; assembly: GCA_016801125.1. Classification (NCBI taxonomy): domain Eukaryota; kingdom Metazoa; phylum Chordata; class Actinopteri; order Esociformes; family Umbridae; genus Novumbra; species Novumbra hubbsi. Next base: position 40,868 of record JACXGK010002496.1, on the reverse strand, counting down.
CCGTTAATTACAGTAAAAGACCGTACCACGAAATTACATGTAATAAACTGTAAAAATACAGAACATGGTATGCAGTAAAAAGTTGTTAGATTACAGTATATTACTGTTTATTAACCGTGGGAAAACATAAATATTATGTAAAAATACACAGAAAACAACTAGATTTCAGGTAGATGCCTGTAAATTTAGGGGATTTATTTGTTACTTCACAGAAGAAAGTTGATAATTTACAGTATATTATTGTTTTTTTAAATGTTCATTCAACTGTGGGAAAACAGAAATTGTATGTAAATATACACAGAAAACAACTAGTTTTCAGGTTAATCCCTGTAAAGTTATGGCATTTATTTGTTATTTCACAGTAACAAAATATTAAATTACAGCATATTCTTGTTTTTAAGTGTTCATTAAATTGTGGGTAGACAAATATGAGGTCAAAATACATGAAAAAAACCAAACAAGAACTATCTACTGTACATGTAGGGCATTGGTATTGGTCAGTATACAATGACGTACATAAATAATACAAATGTAAATATTGAAATAATCTATTTAAACACAATAAGTACAACAAATCTAAGACAAATGGATTAATCAGTCAATTGAAATTATTTATATATTAAAATCTTCATGAGATTGCAGAGAAATAAACATAGTACACAGAAAATACATTTTAAAGTCAATCAATGTAGATGTAGGCTAATTAGCAGTTACTTTATGAAACTGCCGGTCTACCTACAGTAATTTCCTGTAAGATTGTGGTTGCTCCAAATAACATTACAATTGTCTAAAATGGCTAACTAATCATGTTTCATTGGACAATGGAAAACTAAGCATTGTATTTCAAAATACATGAACAATAGAAATATTTAAACATATTCTCTGTAGATTTATTACAGCGGTTATGGAATTTCTATGTTAAAAACAAGAATATTTTTTTATAAACATGTAGTAAGTACTTTCAAAGAAACAGAAATGTCTGTAAAGGTATGGAATAAACAATTGTTTTAATGAATTATGAACAAATAATTGTCAATTTCACAGTAGAAAAACAAGCACAGTATTTCAGAGCACATGAAAAGCAGCTACATAAAGGCCAACTATGAGCGCTAATTGGGCCATTGGATGTGTGGGAGTTACTTGTGGCCTTTTGTTTTAATGTGCCAAATTAGAGAAAAGGGTTTCAAGGAGATCATGAGTTATTAGGCAGCTTCATGGAGAAAGAGAGATTGGACCCTTACAAATAAAGTTAAAGGATAGCACACAAGGTCAATGAATCTGTCCCAGAAGTGACAGTGCAACATAGATAAAGAACAATCCTTCATATTGCCAATAATCAGCTGGATACATCCTTGGTGCGTCTTGGGGGGAAGGGGGGGGGGGGGGCATGATAAGATTCACTGAGAAGTCCTTAAAGTCCCCTTCTTAACCATTCTGTTAAAAACAAGCTTAAACAAACTCTATTACATTTAAGTTTAATTTTGGGCCAATTGGTACACTAAAATCAAAACAACCATCTAATTATTGTATAAACTGCAACTGCATTTACCCTGTTATGACCAGGGTTCTTGCACCTTTATAAGTCAGATTCAATGCCTTTTAACACCTCAAATATTATATAAGGCCCAAACAATTTGTAAACATGCTATGTTTTACCTACCGTGCCACGGTGCATTACATTATTTTCCATCTGCCTCAAATGCACCATCTGCAAATGTAAGACCAACATTTTTTAAATGTAATATCTAGAGGCATACAGAGACCCATTATCAGCAACCATCACTCCTGTGTTCCAATGGAATGTTGTTTGCTAATCCAAGTTTATAATTTCAAAAGGCAAAGTGATCATGAGAAAACCCTTTTGCAATTATGTTAGCTGAATAAGCCAAAATAACTTGCCCAGCAACACAATGCAACACAATGAGACAGCCAATAAAAATTGTTTCATCGTTGTGAAATGATAATAGGAAAATATGACTTATTCTAAAAAAAGATATATTAATTTTATTTTATTTGTAGGCTGTTAGGTAATTGGTCAAATGATGTTTTCATTGCAAGCGTAGGAATACAAATGTAATAATGTATGGTAACGTTTGTTAATGTATTAATACCCTTGTTACTATAGCTACAGCTACAGAGCAAACATTGCATATATCTATTGAACATACTGTATGTACTGTACTGTATGTAATGCTAATGGATTAATTGACATGATGATATTACCCTTATTCTATGGGCTAAAATACCCTTAACAAACCCTAGACGTACCAATACAATATAATAATAAAATGTAGATTATTCTTGGAAATGTCATAATGTTTCCTTCCCCCTCTGATTTTTAAGGTCAAAGATATTACCTATATTCAGATCTAAGTGTTTCCATCTTTCCTTGTGTGTGTGTGTAAAGTTGCTATTCTCTGTTTAGTCTTTCAGCAGTCACAAATGACCAGAGGTCATTTTTCAAACATAAGCTTGAAAATGTTCTTTCTGCAGGAATGTAATACTATTAATAACCATTAAAAACATAATATCATGTTAACAACACATCCTTAATGACCGACAATTTGAATTAAAGCAATTTGAATGACTACTGATTTCTGTAATTTTACATGCATTTCTTCATTATTATGAACATGAAAGATGTGTGAAATATTTCTCCCCAGTTCATGTCAAATTACATTTGAATTTGTAAAAAAATCTTTAATTACGGTAAATACCTTGTCATTTTAAGGGTGTACGTTTAAATTACTGCAAATCTCTGTAAATACACAGGCATTACATAGTTTTTGGGAAAAACAGTAAAAATCTGTAAAAATATACAGAAAATGTACAGTCAAATAGCTTTTTTGTTTTTTATAGTATCATAGTATCATGATGTGTATATCTGCTTTTCACAACCTGGTTTTGACGCTCCACATGACCACTTGATTGGAGATGAGAAGGGCAAATGCAGTCGCCAGTCTGTGCCCAGAAGGCGAGCCACCTCCTGACACACTTTCCCAGGGAAGTGAGTTCCTTGATCACTCTTCTGGTAATCCCCATCTTGAAATTATTTCTTCCTCAGTGATGTTGTGTTTCTATATATCTCTGGCATGGGCCTGACCAAGTATCAGGTCTCAACAAACATCTGTGTAGGTGTGTATTTTACACAGTAGCAATGTTTCCCACTGTGGTTGGTAGTGTCCTTTCTAGTGATCCATTCTTGATTGTTCTCTGTCATGTTTTGTGTGTAGCACACAGGGGAAAATCTGTTGGATGACTGTGTGCACACCTTGTTCAGTTGTTGTTGTGATCTGTCACAAGAAAAGGGGTTTGTGCCCCAATCTGAAACATAAAACTGCAACACAAATGGTTAATAGCTATACAAGAGCCCATCAGACTTTTTTACACTGGGTATGGTTTCATCAGCTCCCAAAGATCCGTCCTGAAAACCTGTGGATCTCATGAATTCCATCTTGTGGGCACGTTTCCATAATAGTCCACATCAGAAAACATGTTGTCCATCCAGAGCTTAGTTTAGGTGATGTTTGACTCCATGTGCTATTTTTGTGGGGCTTCTGTCATTGGAATGAGATTTTGTGGTCTTGTCAGACTTAGCTTTGCTCTGCCAAATATGCCAGATCTATGCTATTCAACCATTGAAAGGACAGAACACATGTGGGATGTATATGTGGTGTGTCTTCTCTGGCACACTCTAGCACTCTGTGTTGTGTTTAGAAATATTTTTCTCACCAAGTCCAAGGTTTTCCGATTTCCCATTGTATCGAGGCACAGATCTGGAGAACCGTACAGAAACCCACAGAACCAAATTCTCTGGTCTGAGGAAACAAAGATTAAACTCTTTGGCATGAATGCCAAGCGCCATGTCTGGAGGAAACCTCTCATCACCTGGCCAATACCATCCCTAGAGTGAAGCATGGTGGTGGCTGCATCATAGAATGTTGTTCAGCATCAGGAACTGGGAGACTAGTCAGGATTGAGGGAAAGATGAATGCAGCAATGTACAGAGACATCATAGATTTGAAGATTATTTCCGACATTATTCCAGATTTGCTATGAATTTTCCTTTATTTTCGTTGATGCAGTTTTTAATAGGAATTGTACTAATCAACCATGGGTTCTCCCAAAATCTACCAGAATTCACAACTTGATGGCATATTCCATTCAACTACATTTAACAAATTACTTGACTTATTGGACCATAGCTCATTCGGGTGTTTTATAGCGAAGAGTTATAATATTTTTTATATTTCAAATTTATTTAGAATAATTTGTAAGTTGTATTTTTCACTTTATATATAATTGTTTGTGTTGATCACTGGAAAAAAACGTAATCTATTTAGGAGTCCTTTCAATACAGCGCATGAAAGAGAATGGAATGCAATTAACTGTCACGTTGCCATCACAGGACGGGCCCTCCTCTGCTCGTGTGGCACCCCGGCCTTCGACGTCGCCGGTCTTTTAGTCGCCATTGTGTGTGTTTTGTCCTGTTTTCCCCATGTCCTGTGAACGCATCCTTCCCTGATTCCTTACAGGTGCAACCTGTTAACACAGTACATAAGCCCTTGTGTTTCTAGTCTCTGTGTCTGTGATTGTTACTTGTTTGCGTGTACGTGGCGCTCTTCCTAGAGCTTTAGTTCAGCCCTTTCCCCTATACTCGGCATTGTGCAGTACGGGCTACGTGAACTGCTCTTTGTGTTCAGACACGTTTTATTTGATTACATGAGTTCTTGGAACTACAAGGAACGAAATAAAACCTTTACCTTGTCCCACATCTCCCTGCGCCTTTGTCCTCTTTCAAACGACGCATTGCATTAACAAACAAGGCCAAAGAGGCACAAAAACTAAATCAAAAGTGTTTCCCCTAGACAAAACGTCTAGACATACACATAAATGATTTCCACCTAGCGCAAACACGTAACGGGAGGTAAACACCAAACAATGAGGACAGGTGAGCACAATAATACAAACAGTCCTTATTATTGGACGATGGTATGGGACGATGGTAGCTAGAAGGCCGGTGACAAAGAGAGACAAAACTGGGGTGGGGTACAAGGTAAAATTTAACACCACCATACATACTTTTTTACATAGCAGTTAAACTATAACTTAGAATTCTTCCTCTGTCCAGTGTCTGTGTGTTTTGCAGATACTATTTAATGAAGCTGCCAGTTGAGGACCTGTGAGGCATCTGTTTTTCAAACTAGACCCTAATGTATTTGTCCTCTTACTCTGTTGTGCCAGAGGACAAAGAGGGGGTTCCCATTCCTCTTTCTATTCTGTTTAGAGACAGAACTGTGAAGGGAGTAGTACATCTGCAAATATAATTGTCTGGAAAGCCTCAATGTTTCCGAAAGCCTCATTTAGCCATCACTACTTTGTTTCTCTCTCCCACTGTAAATCCTAAATGAACCCTTCCAGAATCCACTCTACCCTTGGCTCTCCATTTGTGTGTTTATGTGTGCCTCCACCATTTGCAAGTGTCTTAAAGCTGAGGGAGCGAAAATGAGCAAGGGTGTAGGGGTTAATTAGACCCTCTGGTGACTCCTTCAAGCAAGTCTGCTCCGATTGCATGTAGCTAGCAAGTGTAATCCCATAAGGCACTACGTTATTTTTGAGCTTGCGCAATTTCTCACTAAATAATTTATAGGCATGCCTAATTAAAGTGTGAAAGGATAGGGGTGGGTTTGAGAGTCACAGGCCCAATCTCGATGGACTCGGACTAGAACAGACTTTGAAGCACGTTCTCGCTACGTATGTGTGGGCTTAGGGCTGTCCCACTAATAAATTGTCAATTGCGCCAGGCTCTCTCACAGGCTTTTTGAGCCCTTTTTGCACCCTTTTTGTAAGTCTGCATTTCTGCAGACTTTGCCTGAGGGAATTGCCCACAGTTCACAGCATTTTGCTGTGAAACACAGGGTTACCTAGAGAAACCCAGAAGCAAAAGAAAAATCCCAGCAAACCCACCTCATAAACGAAGAAAGAAGAACGGTAAACAAACAGGCATGGAAGGAGCACCCAACCCTGATGTCAACATGGTTAGGAAAAAAAGGTTTACATGCAAGTATAAACATAAAGCTCACTGATGGTTTATATAGCCAGAACTGTGTGTAGTAAGTCCTATGATGATGAATTCCAAATATGCTTTCATCAGATTTGATCCAACAACATTTCTATAATGCTGTCCCAATTTGATTTCTAGCATTATGAACCCTTGCAGCCTCTATTACTTACGAGGTGATGTCAATTAAGTCTGTGAGGGTTCAGAGCTTAGGGTTTAGAGGGGACATTGGGATTGGGCCACAGACTCTGTCAATCTTTCAGGTGCTCCTATTCGTTTACTCATTTGTTGATTTGTTAACTCCCCTGTGAATCCTCATAAGGCCATCAGTTTCTGTGCCATTTTGGTCAAATCACAGGCTTTTGTTTCAGGATATAAGAATTATATTTTGAGAGAGATGAACTCCTATTTTATTTTGGTGTTAGTTTGTGTTTATTTTATTACATTCTCTCATTGTGTGATAATTTTACTATTTCTTTTTTTAACCCTCCATGGGAAGGGGTATGCATATGGGGGAGCATATGAGCCCCTGGGCTAAATTCCACCAGTAGAATCTCCATGTCTATATACAGTATGTATGAATGTGGGTTGACCACTCTCTGTAGTTTTGCAGTGAGAGAGGCTAGATAGGGAGGTTTTTGACTTTCAATTGTGTACTGACACCCGGGAAATGGGTCTGTGCAACTTTCTGAACTGTTTCATGGCTGCATAATCCTCAGAAATGACACACATTAAGGATGTTCTGGATTGACATTGACATGCAAAAAAAAAAACGACAGTGCGCCTTATAATCCGGTGCGCCTTATATATGGATCTGGATCGGAGTTTGCCGTCATTCCGGGTGGATTAACTAAAGAACTCCAGCCGCTAGATATTGGTGTCAACAAGGCGTTCAAAGCTAGACTGCGAGCTGCGTTCACCAAGACGGGGAGACAGCGCCGGGGGTGATTTACGACACTATCTGCCAATGGATCGTGGATGCCTGGGCTGATATCAGTCTCAACTGTGATCCGAGCTTTCACGAAGGCAGGAATAATCTCTGAACTGCCAGGCAACAGCAGCGAAACTGACTCGGATAATGACGAGAGGAAGCGGGGCAGGTTGGATGCCGTAGTCGTCCAACTGTTCAGTTCGGACACTGAAGGAGAATTCGAGGGATTCGTGGACGGGGAATGAACTGAAAATAATGAGCTTTACGTTTTATATGTAACTGAACAATGTTGAGTATGCACTAACGTTTCTTTTACTACGGTACGTGTTTACTGAATTAGGGAAAAGTTCCCCTGAGTTATGCACTAACGTTTGATTTAGTGGTATCAGACTGTTTCTTTTACTACGTGTTTACTGAATTTGGGAAAAGTTCCTCTCCACGTTTGGGAGAAGAGT
>JACXGK010002496.1:5431-33321 GCA_016801125.1 Novumbra hubbsi | reverse complement strand
GAAGTTTGACTTTATCTGACGGTTTTGTTGACATTCCCTTTAGCACATCTAGTAGATGCATAACGCAAACCCAGTCAAACTTTTGACTGCAATATCTTATGCGCCTTATAATCCGGTGCGCCCTATATATGATTTTTTTTCTAAAATTGGTCATTCATTGAAGGTGCGCCTTATAATCCGGTGCGCCTTATAGTGCGGAAAATACGGTAGTGTCCAAACTTAAGAAGAGAGGAAAAAGATTCTGGGGGGTGGGGGGGCAGTGGTCTGGGTGAAGATAAGAGCACATTACCTTTTAGGCCATGTCAATGTTTTTGCATAAACAGAAGACAGGTAGGTAAAGAAAAATGCCAGTGGGCTGTGACCAGAGTCCTTAACTCCTGTTGTTTCGCGCTGGGTATCTGTAAACAGTGCTTTATAAAATACATTTGATTGGTTGATCTGAGTGTGTCAGGTGTTCATGAAAACTGCCTTTGATGTGGGCAATGACAAGCCTCTCAAATCACTTTATGATGAAAGAGGTAGATTGAGCATTAGTCTTTTGGAAGTGCTATCTTGGTTTTCTTGGGCACCAGGATGGTGGTCTCTTTAGAGCAAATGGGAACTATAGCTTGTGACAGAGACAGGTGTCCATCAAGACACCTGACAGCTGATTGATACACACTCTAAAGACCTAAAAATAAGAACAAATCTAAACATGCTAACCTCAAACCATTTCCAATACCTGAAAATGTAGTAATCAATGTGCATAGCATGTCCCAAAGCTAATTTTTTACTGTGCAGATCTGGTGTGGTGGGGGTGTGACGGTATGTAAGTTAATACTGATACTCATCAAAGAGGTAGGTTTACCGCTGCTTTCAGAAGATTGGCAGGGACCCTGCTGTCCTGGATTAAATTATGTTCAATGATGTAACATATATCTTTTTCCAAAGTCCTGTCTGACAGGTATTGGACAAAACAGAATCTATAAGAAATAATTGTTTGAGAGATGTGCTGGTGGCTCTGTCATTGAACATTTAAAAGGCAATCCATTATTGTAGCAAGATGCATTGATTTCACATAGAATTTGAAACACCCACATCATATTCAGTTAAATGTATTTTAATTAACCCGTTAATTAAGTCTGCTGAGAACCAATTGAAAATCTTGATGATGTCCTGGTATGAAGTATTAAATTGCAAGAACATAAGATAACACATAGAAACAAATACATACACACACATATACATATATACAGCGGGTGAAATAAGTATCACAATTTTTCTCAGTAAATATATTTCTAAAAGTGCTATTGATATGACATTTTTCACCAGAACAAATAAGTTCAGAAATGAAGTTATGACCTTTTACAGATCTCTGCCAAAAGAGAAGTGTAGCAAAAGTCACGTTTAAAAATACATCCAATTGAGAGGCCATGCATTGGTCTACACACGTACCAGACTTCAATACACATTTACAGATTTAGGTACACATTTGTGGATAGTGGTACACATTTGTGGATTAAAGTATGCATTTGCGGATGGTGGTAGGCTACACATTAACAAGTGGTGGTACACATTTGTGGATCGTGGGACGCATTTGCAAATATTTTTGCTACAGTAATGGCCTCATATTCTACCATATTCTACACTCAGAGCAACGTCAACTTAAAAAATATATATATTGTGAAACTTGGACAGAAAAGGCTACGTCACGATCACCGGCCTGGCCAAACACACTCAATGTAATCCTACAGAATGGTTAGCAATTCATCCTACTTGATATGGTCTAGTAAAAACAACCTCATAGTTTTCATGCCAACTCAAACAGACTTTGAACTAAGCCAGTTCCCTGAGTAAAAAATAAGGCATTGGACCATTGTAGCCCATCTAGCTCAGGTTCAAATGTATTAGCCATTTGTAAAAGTGTTAAATTGGAATTCTTAGCTACTGCTCCACATAAACAACCCTTAGCAGCATTTCTAGACCTATAATAAATCCCTTGAAGCCCTATGGGTCATTTGGGAACCCAAAATCCGCCTGTCAGAACCTAGACCTTTTGACCTCTCAGGAGGTTATCCTTTGTTTTAGAATGATGTCCATTACATTTGGGACTCTGAAACCCCATAACTGAAAGAAGGATGAATAGTTAACATTGTTTGAGAAGGCTTAATGAGTTTATTAGTAACAATATGTGAAGAGAATACAAAAAACTTATGTTGACATGTAGTTGCTTTTATTGAGAAGGCCAAAATATTCTCCAATAGGTAAGGCTTATTATGTCACATATGGACATCACCAGGGGTTCAGAGCCACTCCAAAAAATTTGATATTTTTGGAACATGTAACATAATATACAAGTATTCTGCATTATTGCTTCCGAAAATTGTACAATATCAACCAAAATTGACAATTTAGGATCCCTGTATCAGTGTGATGGATCATTTAATCCAAAAATCAAAACAGATTCAAATTCAGATCAGATCATATTAACCCCTGAAAAAAGGAATAGTTTTTTCTTTGCCATCATGAAAAACAGTGTTTTTGTGGTCGAGATTTGGAAGGTTTCTACTTTACAGAAATACACAAACGACATGTCATTCTTTGCAGCTGAATGTCCCCTACATCTTGAAAAAAACCGTGGGCTTCCATAATATAATATAATAATTCCGGAGATATAAATAGAAATGTAACAGGTGCGCTTTTCGACCAAGAATTGCCTCTAAGAGGTTTCAGTCCAGATATGGAAGGCTTCTACTTTGCAGAAATACATAAACGACATGTTATTCGTTGCATAAGATTCTCGCCTACAACTTATAAAGAACCGTAGGCTTCTATCTGTAATATTTCCGGAGATATAAATCAAAATGCAACACGTGCAATTTTTTTCTTTTTCTTTTTTTCGTGTTTTTGTAGTCGAGATTTGGAAGGCTTTCCCTTAACGGAAATAGACATTCGACACGTTATTCTTTTCGGACAACTGTCCTCTACAACGGGAGGCTTCTATAGGCTTCTATCTTTAGGCAATCCGGAGTTATGAATAGAAATGTATCGCCATGATTTTTTTTACAAAGATATGAGTCAATCGGTCTAGGAGCAATAAATCCTCTAAACCTTTAATAAACACTGCACATCATAATCTAAGTGGCCTACTATACTTATCAACAATATATACAGTACATAAATGTGTAACCTGGCTGGTAACCTGCCTGTGACAATGATGTCTCCCCCCTACTTGTGCCGGAATACTTGTACACTAGGTTGGAGGCACAGAATGATGTTGCACTCCCCCCAAAAACCAGGTGCTGTGTCTTATCATGACTGATGTGAGGACAAATCTATGGAGAGACAACCCACGGAAGGCTGCTGGACCAGACAACATTCCCGGTAGAGTGCACAGAGTGTGTGCAGACCAGCTGCCGGATGTTCTTACAGAGGCTTGTCATGAAGCACATCAAATCCTAACTGCACCCCTCACTGGACCCCCTCAGTTTGGGTATTGTCCCAACTGCTCAACTGATGATGCCATCTCCACCTCCCTCCACCTGGCACTCACCCACCTTGACAGTAAGGATACCTTAGTACGTTCAAATTCTGTTAATAGACATCAGTTCTGCATTAAACACAATCGGTTTTCAGCAACTGATTGATTGGAAAGGTGTCACCTCCCTTTGCAACTAGATCCTTGATTTCCTGACTGCGAGACCTCAGTCAGTCCGGATTGGGAGCTACCTCCACCACCCTCACACTGAGCACTGGGGTCCCCCAGGGGTACATGCTCAGTCCACTGCTTATCACTCTGCTGACTCACGACGGTATAGATAACACAACCGTGGTGGTCTGAATGTGGACAAAACAAGAGATGGTTGTTGACTTTATGAGGGTACAGGGCAACCGTTCTCTGCTGACCTTCGATGGCTCCTCTGTGGAGATCATCAAGAGCATATAATTCCCGTCCGAGCCCTGCAAAGTCAAAGTTTGGGTCAAGCAAGGCTGCATTTTAAGGTCTTATTCAATCTAATGCACTCAGCTATTACCCACCTCCTCCACAATGCCGTAGAAACTATGGATGAAGTTCAACTGCAATACTGCCTGGGTTAACATTTAAGGGTAACTAATTACAGTTAGTAGATACAGTTCCTATAAAGTAACATTTCACTTTTTACAGCAGGTTACTAAGTAATGTAAGGCGTTAAGTTACTTACCTGTTACTTTTAGATAAGATGGTCACTTACAGTGCATCCAGAAAGTATTGACAGCGCTTCACATTTTCCATATTTTGTTATGTTACAGCCTTATTCCAAAATTGATTCAATACATTTTTCCCCTCAAAATTCTACACACAATACTCCATAATAACAAAGTAAAAAAGTTTGTTTATTATTTTTAATAGATTTGCAAAAATTAGGAATTAAAATATCCTTTGCTCAATACTTTGTTGAAGCACCTTTAGCAGCAATTACAGCCTCAAGTCTTTTTGAGTATGATACTACAAGCTTGGCACACATTTGTGGGCAGTTTCTCCCATTCTTCTTTGCAGGACCACTCAAGCTCCAGGTTGGATGGGGAGCATCGGTGCAACGCCATTTTCAGATCTCTCCAGAGATGTCCAATTGCGCTCAAGTCTGGGCCACTCATCAGGCCAGGCTTATTTAACAGCCTATACAGTATGTACAGACTTCATTACTATGGAAGAGTATAGTTAACGTAATTAAAATGTTACAACTTTTAAAGTTCTACAGGTGCAAGGGAGCATCAATAGACATTAATAACCATACTACATTTTTTTTGACAACACCAAAATGGTAAAGGTTACATGCTCATTTTTATTTCAGCTAAAGGAGGACATTCTGCTGCAAAGAATGATGCCTCATTTGTGTATTTTGGTCAACCAGAAGCCTTCCAATCGTGATCAAAATACATAACTTCATAACGAAAATAGGTAGGCTATGCTCATACATGAGTATAATGGCAACTGCAGGGCTAGTGCAAGTAATGTTGGAAAGCAATTTGATTTCATGGTCAGATGGTCATGACAGAATAAAAATGTCTATTGAAAATGTTGCGGAATTTTCAGCAATTACTAATAATGATATCGACCCGTTAGTGTATTTCATTTGAGTCAAGTGACTTAGGAAGAAATACGAGATGTCACGTATCCAGACTAGTCCAAGCCGAGTTTTCTGCTTTTACCCGTTGTTTTTTCTTTCTGGCATCACTCCGTACTCTGGTGTGCCATTCCTTTTTTCCAAGATGAAACTGTTTTTCCATACAAAGCAGCTGCGTCATTGAGAAACAGCGTATGATGGAACCGTTCTAAGGTTAAGTAGTTATAAAAAACATCTTTTTGTGGAGTTCTGTAATCGCCCCGTGAATTTTACTATTAATTTAAATCTCCCGCTCTGCTTTTTTTGTAACTATTTCTAGACTCTTCCTTACACTCAGTTGACGCAACTCTTTCTCTCTATGGCTCTGCACCCACCTACATACTGCCACCTAACTATTGCGCACACCTTTCACATATTACCTAATCCACATACACAGATAGAGAGAGGGAGAGAGTCCTTTTTGTGTAATTGATATCTCTCTCCCTCTCCCCACCCCCTCTCCGGTCAGAATTATGGAATAATGGAAGAATGAAACCAAGCTCCGAACAAACGTGCCTACAGGAACAGCAATAAACTCTACATATAAACCAATAAAGCACAACAATATGTCCAATGCACGGACCAAAACCACAAAGGCAGGATGATAAAATATGCTTTCACTCACCAAGGCTGAGGGCTCACTTTAAAAAAAGGGTGGCACAGCGGTTGTTTCTCTGGGCAAACCTTTAGATTAATTTGTGAATGAAGTCATGTAGCTGCTGAATCAGCTGGCTTTTGATGGACAGCATGGCCATGCGTACCTGTTCTTCTCCACCCGTTTGTTATGCTGCTCAATGGAGCGCCTGTATGCCCTGTCAAGTTGGGCAGAGACATTTACCCTTCCAAGTAACAAAATTCAGAGTATTGTCCTGATGACTCCCGCTGCTATAATATTTAGCAATCCTCTCGGAAAGGCATATCAAATCTTTTTAATCTTTGTACCATTTCCACCAAATAGCAGACATGGAAAACAGAATAGTGCCTTCTTTTAAAAACGAACCGTTAACCACTTTTTCCTTCGAAAACCACTCCACATTAAACCCACGGTTACTTTTACCAGCAGTTTGAGTGATTACAATATCCCGTGGCTGACGGGCACCAAGGCTCTTTGATTCAAGTTTCTCATCCAACTAAGGGTTTCAAACTGGTGCAAATCCACTTAGCAAAGCTAACAAGCTAGCTAAGACAATCTCCCCTCCTCACACTTTTTGCAGACTATTGTTGGTGCCACACAGCCAATCAAGTCTGTGAAATTACAATGTATTGGGGCTAACTGACTGTCCCATTTCGCATTAAATTAGTGTGATCTACAGTAACTGTCTGAAAATGCGTATTCATTGTTTCATTGTACGTACAATGCATTGTGAGAAAAGGGCTAGCCCTACGCTAATTGCCTACTACTGCACACACGAAAATAGAGAACGAAGTTGAAGCAGCAAGGTATGGACTATGAAATTAAATTGCAAATAATATGCAATTTAGCAAGATGCTACATTCATAGATAATAAATTATATGAAGTAATTCCCCAGAATTAAAATGAATATAATTTTGTTGCTGTGCCCCTAATGACCAGACGCCACTGAAAATGCATGCTTCTTTGGACACGAAAAAAACATCTAGACATGTTTTATGTGCCCGTTTCCTGCCCTGTTGCAGTCCACATCTTTTTCAATCCCAGCTTGTGTTTTTATTGTCCTTACCTGAATGCCCGGCCGATAGTTACTGGGAATGTAACTCCAGTTATATGAGTGGAGCAGAGCCCCCTAGAGGGGCTTTGCACCATAGTGGTTTATCCCGCCGCGCATGCGGCCAATCACTGAAAACTCAAATGCACTATGTCTCAGCCAATCAGGGCACACCTGGCCCTTTAACTCTGAGTGCGCCCTACACTCCATCTCCTGAAACATTTCTTCAGCAAGAAACATTTGGGGGCCGGCAGGGCACATAGTCTAGGGGGCTCCGCTCCACTCATATAACTGGAGTTACATTCCCAGTAACTATCGTTATATATCGTGGAGCTCCGCCCCCTAGAGGGGCTATGCTCCATAGTGGTTTACGGCGGAGCGAGTGATGCCAAGATGTACTCCCTGTCGGTCCCAATTAACAAGAACTGGTCCCAACAAGGCAAGCATGGGCCTACAGTCCTGCGTGGCCCCGGCAACTAGTACTGAGTCCCAGCACAAGTGAACAATTAGAACGTACTATAGAAAAATCTCACACCAACCATATATGATCACATAGAGTGGAGTTCTCCAATCCCCAATAGGCAGACACCTGTCCCCAATGGGTCACAGAGCAGTACTGGTCACAACCTGCACTGAACCCCCTAACAAAGGATCTAGACAAGTATAACCCGCACACACTGTCAAGCAGCACCTAGACAATGGGGGCAATATTAAAAAAGGGACACATGCTGGTAACATTGTTGCCCAGTGTGTTCAATACAGAATGAAAAAGTTTCATAATGTATAGCCGCGTCGAGACTCAAACCAGGGGCACGAGATCGTAAAGCGGGAGCTCTATTCACAACACCAACGATGCAGTGTGCCCGACACACTTCTCGTGGTCAGTAAAAGAAACACCAATTACATCCCTGCGGTCACGTTACTGAGAACGGAGTGTGCAAGAGACGTGGCAGTAATGTCCATTAAGTAAAAACGAATAAACGGAGAGGGCGATGACCACGACGCAGCATTAAAGATGTCCTCTACTCCAATACCACGGAAGAGAGCAGAGGACGCCGCGAGTCCTTGAGTAGAATGAGCATGAATCCCCACGATTCAGACCCCTCGTAAGCCAAAGCGATACAATCGCATAGCCAATGAGACAGTCTCTGTTTCGAAAGTGGTCAGCCCATTGCAGAAACACCATAACACACGAACAGCTGTGGGGACAGCCTGGTCGCTCTGGTACTCTCTACATAGTGCGCTACTACTCGAACAGGGCACAAACAATGCAGCCGTTTGTCCTCCTCGTTGACGTGCGGAGGAGGAGCAAAGGCATGTAGCTCAATCATATGGGATCTGTAAGAACTCGTAATGATCTTAGATACGAAAGTAGGGTTTGGTCTGAGCACCATCCGGCTTAAATCACCATTGATGAATAAGCATTCGGGTCGTGTCGAGAGAACGCAGAGATCACTCACACGCTTAGCAGAGCACAGCGCCAACAGCATTGCTGTCTTAACAGACAGGAGCTTCACATGGATCTGCTCCAACGGTTCGAAAGGCTTGCCCTGATGACTGGCCACAGTCTCCGTGTCCCAATCAGAAAACATTTGACCAGGGGGTGGCTGAAAACAGTTCTGTCCCCTAGACCTTCATGACAAGCGGAGATCGCGGACGCATACCCCTTCACGGTAGAGGGCGACCACTGCTTATCAAATAGATACTGCAAAAAATGTAGTATATTTTCCACCGGGCAGCAGGTCCACATCTGATCCGGCACACCAACGCACGAACATAGACCATCTGTTCGCATTGAGTTCAGAAGTCGAGCCCGCCCTCGCCCCTTGAATGGTGCGAATGATAGCCTCCGACAGCCCACCGCGAATCAGCCTATCCCTCTCAGGAGCCAGGCCTTCAGCAGTCCGTTTAACGTAGGCGGGCGCACGATCGCTCCGCTCGCCTGAGACAGCGCGTCCTGGCGATGAGGAATCGACCATGGCTCTGCCACCAGTAACTGAACCAGTTCTGGATACCACACTGCCCCCGGGCGATCCGGGGCAATGAGGATCACGTTCAAACGATCCGCCACAATCCGTGCCAACAGACGTGCCAGACACGTCTATGGAGGGAATGCATACAGGAGACCTTCCGGCCAAGGGCGATGTGCAAATGCGTCCGTCCCCAAAGGGGGGTCGTCCTGTGTCCGGAGGGAGAACCACAGGCGACACTGCGCGTTTCCTCGCGTTGCAAAGAGGTCCGTCTGCGCTCTCCAAATCTTATCCAAATAAGGGAGACAATTTCGGGATGCAGACGCCAGTCGTCGTCTCGAGGACCCCCTCGTGACATCAGATCTGCGCCCACATTCAGGATGTCCGGAACGTGGGCTGCTGACAACGAATGCAGGTGGCTGTGAGCCCACAACCACAATCGTGTCGCTGCCTGGTGGAGTGCGGGAGACCGAAACATGACATCCGGATCATGACATTCCGGCCCTTTAGCATTGAAGCAAAGTGACCCAGAACCAGCAGAACCGTCTCAAGTTCTAATTGGTTGATGTGGCGATTGCTGTGTGGCCACAGGCCCCTCACAGCTCGACCCTGACACACACCTCCCCAGCCAGTCAGTGAAGCGTCCGCGAAAACCTGAGTGAATGACATCACTCTGCCCATCAGTATCATGTCCCTATCGAATGTGCACAGCTCTTGTTTCGGCTGGGAACAGCTGGGAAAGAGAGCTTTGTTTAGATATATTCAAATTTTATAGGTTCTCCTTAAGGGAGCTTATTGGTCATATCTTCTTGTACGTCTTCACGTTGCGTGGTGTGCGTAGTGTTCTGATTGGCTGGACTGAGTCTCCCTGATTGTCCGACCTCTTCCTGTTGGGGTTGGTGTTCTCGAACTTGGATGCGTCCTTCTGTAGTCTTGTGGTCTTTCTTGTACCCCCTAGGCGCTTCCTGTTATTCGTTCGCCCTCTGCTTTATTACCCAACCTTTACATGTGTTTTCAATGTGATTACTACATATCATTACTTGTTTTGTTCATGCTTCAAACAGTTTCATTTGGCTGTTAATAATGCATTCATGATATGGCTATACATTCTTATTATAGCTTATTATGACATGTTGATTCATTATTTCAAAACACACAAAATGAAACGTATTTATTTTCCTTACAGTTGCAACAGACCCAGCGCCACCACTGCGTGTGCTGCCGACATGAGCCCGAGTAGGGACATGATCGATCTGACTGACAATGTGCACGGGAGGCGACACCGGTGAAGAGCAGAGAGCAGGCCCTCTGTCCGTGTGTCTGAAAGGCGCGCTCTCATTAGACCAGTGTGCAAGTGGAGACCGAGTTAAGCCACCGAGTTAAGCCGCTCTTTCAGCGCGGGCAGAACGGGCTTCTTACTCCGCCAACCGCGCGCTGAAGGCAGGAAGTGGGGCCTGCCATGAGCCCTCAGCGTACTTCGCGAGGCCAGGCAGAACGGGTGCCTCTGGGTCAGGTGCCCTCACACGCTCTGACCAAGGACCGCCGGCCATCAGGTCGACTTCCTTAGGGGGCGGGAGGGGGGTAGTGGGACCTCCAGTCTCAGAGCTGATCTCTCAATCAAGAAAGAGGGCTGAGAAACAGAGGTGTGTGGGGAAAAGTCAGAGCCAACCTCCTTTTCACCACACATGCCATCGCGCCCTAAACCCAGAGAGGGAAGGGGGGGGCAGGGTTGGGTCAGTAGGATAGAGCCCTGAGAAGGGCCTTCTCCCACGTCCCCGAGCTCAGCTTCGTCAGAGTCCTCACTCATCATCAGCAGAATCTGATGATGAGGAGAGGACATCCTCCAAAGCGACCCTCTCACCAAACAGATAGGAGGGCACAACTCGGACACTCTGGAGGGTCAAACAGGCCCTTCCTGGCGTGATCCGGTCCCAGGCACGCTACACAGGAGTCGTGTGGGTCCGACGTAGTTGCCAGGATAGAGCAGCGGCACCCGACCGCGATGAAGTTGTCCAATGACGACGCCATGATAAAGAAAACAACGGCGATAGAATCGTCTTGTGCAAAAGAAGTAGTGATAATCAGCTTAGCTGAAGAAAAAAGGGAGATGGAGTGTAGGGCGCACTCAGAGTTAAAGGGCCAGTTGTGCCCTGATTGGCTGAGCCATAGTGCATTTGAGTTTTCAGTGATTGGCCGCATGCGTGGCGGGATAAACCACTACGGAGCATAGCCCCTCTAGGGGGCGGAGCTCCACGATATATAACTTCCCGACTATCTTGTGTTTCTTTGCACTGTTTTTTTTTTTTCGACCTTCCTGTTCCTGTTCCCTCTTACGCATCCCCCTGCCTAACACCTGCCAGCCCTGACCCTGACACGAGATAACCCTAACCCAAATAATTAAACAGCTTAATCGCTAAATACCATAGCACTTTACAGTAGAGGAGTGAACAACCATTTGAGCTCCACAGCAGATGCAACATGTATGCTATTATGAGGGATGGGTTGATTTAACCTTTTAACATTTTTGTGCAAATCTAGTTTGAGCAGTAAGCTTGGGTGTCACTATATAAAACTGCAGTGGAAAAATACAGAGAAACTTATAACCACACCACAGAAGTCAAGGACAAGGATGTGGGGCCTGTTTTGGCGACTGTTAAGATAGTTTATCTGCCCAGGACCAACGCAAGGACGGACAAGCGCCTAGAGGCTGGGACCAGCCTGAGCGCCAGCGATAGGGTGTGTAAGTCTAAACCACACACGCCCTCGTCTTGGACAGGCCAACCCGGTGGTCGGAACTATCTCTGTCTAAGACTATGAAAGAAGAACAACAGGAAGCCCCCAATTAGTTCTCTGTTCAATCCCTGCGTGGAAATGACAGTGAACCCGTATATACGAAAATTACATTTACTACCAAAATCACTATTAAATTCAAGAAGTTATTAATAAAACGGGATTGTTGCCAAGATTTCCTAGTCAGACCTTTTCTGTCTCAAATACCAGATTTGAACATTTGCAATCCCTAAAATATATTACCAACATTTTACAGCACAAAATGTGGACAACACAAAACAAATATTCACAGTTCATTTGTTAATAATGTCAAAATAATTATCGCTTTCAGAAAGCAAAAACTTTTCCAACTTTGTATACCCATACAGCTTGAAACAGTCTCTTCTAATGTAATAAGTTGTGGCTGCTTTGGTGCTAGCAATTTGGGTAAATAAATTAATTAAATAAAAAGTGAAATGACAGCATAAAATTTTTCTTGTGTGTTATTAATGACAGCATCCACATGAATACAATTACAGGTTTTCATAAGGTAGATTTTGTGATATTTACCCAAATATTACTGTGAAGAAAATGTGGCCTTTACATAATCTAAAAGAAGGCTGTTGATGGCCACTATGAGTTTGAAAGGGTTAAAGTTATATGCATCTTGATTTAGATTTTAGCGGGGGTGAAGGTTTGCACCACTACTCTCCCACTGCCCCCGGGCCAGTCAGACACACAGCATATTATATTTTGCGTTGCATCGGCCCCATTGTCAAACGGCAACATTTCAACATACTTTCTTTCTTGTTGAATTGAACAGCACTTACAAAGACACTTGCAGTGCTGCCCCGTTCTGTAGAGTGAATACATTTGTTTAAAAATAATTCTCTGTAACCATTTTGTTCAAGTGTACAGGTCATGTTATCATTTTGCTTAATTATAAATCAATTAGCCCCTGTATCCTCTGGATTAGTGGTTTAATGGAAACTAAATAGGCTTCTATGCATCTCAGCTAATATATAGGTAACCCATTGAAATTAGTCCTATTCAGAAATTGTAGTAATTGCTTGCTTTTCTGACGTGGTTAAATTTTCTTCAGACCAGCCAGCTAAGAAAAACAGGCTAGCTACTTAAAGTTTATTGTTGTCCTAGAAATGGTTTCTTAGTGATCAAATGAATACCTCATTGAGCCCTAATAAAACAAAAAATAACAATAGGTTTCCTCCTGATGGAGGAACCCTAATAATAACATTTGAGTTTATAGTAGACTTTTAGTTAATGTTTTTAAATTGAACAGTATTCATGTTTTGCCTTTGTCTATCAAATTTCATTGTAATCATCTATAATTTCTATAGATCTGGGGGAATGTTTTCAGCAAACAGGGTTTTTTCATGTCACTGGTATGCACGTTTTGGGCAATAATACCCCTGTTCTAGTTGGTGTTGCTGACTGTTTGTTCTACTAAACCAACTCATTGTCTTGCCATGTCATGTTTGCTTTGACAGTAATGCATTGGGTATTGCCAGAGCACAATCTGATCTGGGACTAGGCTACACCTGCTCCTATATCCTTTTGCAATACTTTTCTTTGTAATGACCACATATGGCAGTCTATTTGCTAATGTGTACCCCAGTTACGTTAAATTTTCTTGGGACAAGATTTTTTTAATATCCAGCTAAGAGGTCAATGTTATCAAAATTATAACGTTGCGCTGCAGACTGCTCTCTGCATTCTTTACAGGGCTGGGTCAGCATGTAGGACGCAGTGGTCATGACAAATTGTCACTAGAAGTATGACGGGTAAGTACATCCCTTACAAAATGTTGTTCTTACCAGAGGTGTGGTTATCCAGCCAATCTCCTGGCTTACGGTTTGTGGGTGAGTCTATTTCTTGGTTGGCTCCAAATGAACATCCTGGAGGGCCTTTATGAAAGCAGCTGGGTATAAAGCAATATTTAGACTGCCTGACATCATTGAATATACTGGAGGTTTATACTTACGGTCCTCAACGTTGTCTTGGGTAGAGTGGGCCGTAGGTTTGTTAGTGAACACGTGAACTGAGAAGTGAAAGATTGCCTACCAAATATTAGAGGGAACTATTCATGAAATCGCATTCTTATAGGTGAAAGGTTGTGGCACATATCTCGGGGGATTCACGACATCATGATCAAGTGATGACGTCGTCAGCAAAGCATAACGATAGTTACCGGGAATGTAACTCTGGTTATATGAGTGGAGCGAAGCCCCCTAGAGGGCGTTAGCTCCTAGTGGTTTACGGCGGTCTGAGTCCGGCTGATCCCATGGTGGGGGGAACCTCTGGGCCCGGCGAAGCGGTCGCTACTAATTGTTTAGCTAGATCTAACTTTTTCTTTTCGGTGGCCTCCTGTTTAGCCAATTGTTATTTTAAGAGCTGGGCTTGTAGAGTTTTTAACTCTGTTTCTCTTTCTTTTTTCTCATCCATGGCCCGCTGCAGATGGTGTACCACGTGACGCTCCCACACAGTTGAATCTGCCCCAGGCAGATCAGGGTTGGCCATAACCGTTTCCCTGACTGCAGTAGGGACTCCCTCTAAGACTGCCCTCCTAAACCACTCTCTCTGGGATCCATATTTACCTGGGTGGCACCCGGTATGACGGGTCCACTTTTCTTTAGCTGTAGCTAGATAGTCCCACGGGGCCTCCCCCTCCTCCCAATCTATTTTTGGTGCAGCAGCTTGAATAGGCACAGGAAACTGATCTCTCATGGCAGCTGCAACACTCCCTACTACTCTAACAAACGGGACCTCATCAGGAAGTTTAACAGTCTTAGCTCCAGCCTCTATGTCAGCCAACTCATGCTGTGTCATTGCGCGGGCGGCTACTGCCCTCCAATCACCCACTGCCAGTTCACGTCCAGCTGTTAATTTATCTAAGTGCTCAAGCCACATCCCCCCCCCTTCTTTAATCGGGGCATCTTGTCCACTATCCCTTGTATATCCCCAAACTGCCATGGCTTGTACTTCACCCCCCCTTTTCCCATAATTAATGGCATTTGCATTGAGTAAGACAGACTCCCCGCCCCTTCCCTTCTAGCTCTTCCTCTAGTGACCGTGCCCTCCCTGGCTTGTTTTTCTGTAGACTCCCTCACTGCAGTTTTAAGTTGTTCTGCTAAATTGTGTCTATGTATCGTTATGTCAGCGTCGTGTCTTACGTCATTGTCTAGTTCTATACTACCGTCATCGTCTGCCCATTCGTCGTCTTCCTCTTCTACCCCCCCTACTTCTCCTCATCAGAGTCGACTAACACCCCTGTTAGATTCCCCGTAATGCGAACTCCCCTAGTCCCACGTACTCTTCTCTTTTCTCCGACGACAGGCACCGGGCCGAGGGGTTTCATACGGGAGCGTGTACTGCGAGCGTGAAATGGCCCTGTCTCTGCCAGAATTTTTACAGGACCTTTACCTGTCGACCCCCCTGCCCATTCCCGATGGCTGTCTGCCTCGGTCTTAAAGACCCCTCCCTCTACATGGAGCACGGGATACATGCGTTCGGGAGCCTGATACGGTGGTGGGATAGAAGGACAACCTGGCTGTACGACCTCTCTAGGTTCCGGGAAGGCCTTTACCGGCTCTTCCTTTCCCTTACACTGTGTCGTTCGGTCGCGTTTAATTTGGTCTTTTACCTCATGACTATCACCCCCTAATTGAACTCATACTTTCTGGTTTCGTTCCATTCTACTACGTTCCTGTCTCAATTTCCTACCCTCAAAATACGGACTAATCTTACTCTCTTTATCAATTTTTTCAATTCTTTCACCCCATTTGGTGGTCTGATTCCACAACAAATCTTCAATTGATCCTATGGGCTTAGTCCCGTCCGGGTCATATTCCTCCACTACCAGTTTTAACATTTCCGGACTTAATTTTACTCGCCTATCTCCTTTCTTACTTTTGTCAGCTTTTTTTATTACCACATCCATAACGCATGCTATTTGCTGTTCCCACGGTTTGGATTCCACTACATCCGCCATTTTTACACAATTCCCCGCACAGTTACCACAGCCTACAATTCCCACAATGCAACACACAGTTTATACGTTCCTACTTAACTATTTTGGACGTCGCCGCCGTCCAGGCCTTTAACCAACCACTCGTTCGAAATATCTTAAATTTCAGGGCTCGCACCTCTATGTGGTAATTCGGAGATCCCCAACTCTCCGGGTTATCCAGCCCAGTGATCCTCACCGAATAATTTGCTTCATTGAGGCCTCTGCATCCGTCGACCCAGAGTTTGATACACTACTTCTAGAATTTTCCACTTTGGAGTTACTTTAACTCTCCAGGCCTCTACACCTAACCGTTCATTTATATTCAACAATATAACTTTGGAAAAGTCACTTACGGGCAGTTCGGGAATTAAGTTCCCAGGACTTAATACTTCTAATTTGCCCAGAGACGCCCCTCTGGTGCTGGCCTCTAACCGTTTGAGGTTAATTCTCTGGCCTTAAAACCCCTAGTTCGCACCACGATGCCGCACTGTGCAGGTCTCAAATTTGGAGACTTAAATTTACACTCTTCGTACTTTTCACAAACGATTTTCAACATTTTCCAAAGCCAATACACAGATTCGTTTTTAAAAACAGGCTCTGCTTACCTGTTTAAGTTGCCTAATGGCTAAAAATCGTTCGGAAGTTCCGGAGGCTCTGGTTCGTCAATTAGCATGAACACCCTCTGATCCCGGTCGAGCCCCCAAGTTGTAGAAACCTAATGTTTCCCCGGGTTGCAAATCAGAGAATGTCCACGCCGTTACGTTTTCCCAAATCATACACCTTTATTACGAATGCACTCAGAGATCTGTCTCGCAGGACAGGAAGATCTAAAGTCCGTTCACATCGGACACAGTTTAAATAGCCCAACACACAATCGATGCATCGTAGTTGCTGCGCGTGCTTCCTGGATGGGCGTGTCCCATCTTGCAGACCCCGTCTCTGGGCGTAGGGTCATCTGGTGACCGTCTCGGAGGCAGATTAGGGGAGGCAGTTGAGGGGCCAGTTTGACAATAGTATATCGAACAGGAAACATCTGTTGGCTCGTGTCTGCTTCGGCTCACTTGGGTTCCCTTATCAGTATCTGTGGGTGGGGGTCAAGCTAGAAGTTAATCTATAGGTTTCCATGCACAAAGTGTCCATTGTCTTATTCTCCTAACTTCCTGACCCCCCCCCCCCTTCTTATGGAATGTCCCAAGTAACCTATTAACCCTCCAGCCTTACTCTCTTAGGAATCTACTCCCCCAAGACATGATTCCAGTCCACCACCTAATATCTTTACTAATGAATTCCACACCTCCGCCTGAGACAGAGCATCCCGTCGCATAGGGAGGGGCCAAGGTGACCTCACCAGCATCTGTATCAACTCTGGATACCAGACCGCTGTCGGGCGGTCCGGGGCTATCAGAATTACGGACAAACGATCCACCTTCACTCGCACCAACAGACGCGCGATGCATGTCTGTGGGGGTAAAGCGTAAAGCAAACCCGTCGGCCATGGATGGTGAGCGAACGCATCCGTGTCGAGGGGCGCATAGTCCTGGTGTCTCTCTCTCGAGGACCGCCTGCAACATCATATCTGCCCCCACATTCAAGATCCCTGGAATGTGTATGGCTGATAGAGAACGCAATCGGCAGTGAGCCCAAAGCCATAGGCCTAACCCTCACTGACAGGTGGAGCGCAGGAGACCTGACTCCGCCCTGTCGATTTTTGTACACCCCTGTCGTCCGATTGTCCGAACAAACCAGGATCAACGGGGCAAAACGGGTCAGTACCAAAAGAACTGTCTCGAGTTCTAGCTGGTTGATGTGGCGGCCAGCACTTGGCCACACATCTCCCCAGACCTCCCCAGCCCGTCAGCGATGCATCCGTGAAAAACATTCACGAATGACGTTACTCTGCCCATGGGGACACCCCGGTCCAGCAAGAACGGGTTCCTCCAATGGTCCAAGTCCCTCGCAAAAAATTTGTGAAGTACCAGGCGGAGGTTCCTCTGACGAACGGAGTCCACCCGTAGTTTGGCAAACCACCTCTGTAGGGTGCGCATGTGCAACAGCCCTAAAGGTACCACCCTGTCCAGACGGAGACCCAAATAGGACACTTGCTGACTCGGCCACGGCGCGCTTTTAACCAGTTCACCGGCAGTCACAGGTGTAAGAACTGTGTGACCACCTGCGTCATGTGCAACATCGTCAGCTCTGCTGATGAAGCCAGTATCAGTTAGCCAGGATCCTGATACCCGTGCGTAAAAGTTCCAACACCGCCTCCACACATTTAGAGAATATGTGCGGGGCGATAGCGAACCCAAACGGCACCCTGGCATATTCGTATGCCGTGCCTAGAAGGCGAACCTGAAGAACTTCCTGTGTCGAGGAATTATCGGCACGTGAAAGTATGCGTACTTCAGGTCTCTGCTCGTACAGAAGTCGCCTGGGAGGATGGACTCCAAAAGGCGCTTTGTGGTGCGCATCCAGAATGGCCACACCCCTCTTGTCTTTTTTTGGCACAAGAAAGTAGGGGGAATATAACCCGCTCTCTCTCCGCGGAGAGGAGCTCCGGCGGAGCTCCGTTATCTCTGACGACAGGGCAGTCACGTCTTCTGGTGACATCATGGCCGTCTCCAACACCCCCGCGAAAGGGGGGGTGGGGGCCGACAAATTTGCACTGCGAAACCCTTTCGTATTGTGCGATTGAGCCATGCGCAGAGGGTGCAACCTATGCGCTGTTCTCCTTAATGCTGGGAGAACGGGAGAGCGCTTAGCTGAGGAGTCTCAAAAAAACTCTCGTAGGCAGCCCTCGCCCTTCCCCCTCAAGTGAGGGAGCCTGACCCTTGGGGGGAAGCCCTTGAAAGGGAGCAATAAAGGCACAAGCACCCTGGGCAATCCCGAGTCACCCGTCCGTTATAAATTAGGAAGGGACGTGAGGACGTTGTCACCCAAAAGCAGAAAAGGGTTGTCAATGGGAATCGTACCTTGATCTCTTACTTAAGAATCGGTAAGTTTCTCCATTACCCCTCCGGACGCACCCGAAATGACAACACAAGCAGTCAACGAACCCGGCAATATTGA
The DNA here is from genome assembly GCA_016801125.1 of Novumbra hubbsi. NCBI lineage: Eukaryota > Metazoa > Chordata > Actinopteri > Esociformes > Umbridae > Novumbra > Novumbra hubbsi. The sequence continues at coordinate 14,680 of JACXGK010002496.1, read as the reverse complement.
GAGAGACCGATTCGACTGTGTCGTAAGCGAGTTGCCCAGGCAACAACGCTTTGTGTCAGAACTCAGATAACTCGCCATCCGGTGTGCACTCTTCACCGAACTCACAGGGCGGTCGTGCATGGCTGTGCGATGCCGTTTTGCCAGTGGAGCAAAAGGCGACGTTGCCTAAGCCCTTCGGCGGACAATGTTTTCATTCATCAATGAAAAATATGCAGGCGGGACGCGACCCCGAGTCTTCCACTGGGAAGTCGGGAACGTTAACCATAGGCCATCCCGGGAACCTTGCAGGATAGAGGAACCACTGTGTGATGACAAGCGCTATAGGGCCGTTGCCTAGAAAACGCGTCCCGTGGCCCGGGAAGCCGTCACAGAACGCGCCACAGAACGCTCTGATCCGCGCACTCTTTCAATTTACAAAGCCTTCGCGCTAATCTCAGGGATCTCACCTGGATTCTAATGCTGGCCAACAGCCAATCGTTTTGCTCCTGTTAACTCCTACAGCAAAGGGGATAGAACGGGAGCGAGCAAGTTGTGAATGAAAACATCCTCAACTACAGGCGGTCTGCGAAGGGAGGGGGACGACGACGACCGTATTGCAACCATAGAAAACTGAGGGGACGAGCCGACATTGTCTCGCAACTCAGCCACACATCAGTAATGATCAGCGGAGCTCTCTCTGCGTCCCTCAAGATGTAGTCCTCATCGTCGTGGTAGTCTTCCCGAATAATCCCGAAGAAATCATTGGTGCGTTGATCAGCGGAGCATTCTCTGCGACCCTCAACGAAGACAAGGAAACCATAGATGACGAACACATCCCGCGCACACCGCGTGCGCCTGGAAAAGGGCGGGCTTTTTAGCCCAGCTAGCCTTTAGCTTGGGAGGGATTGATCCGCAGAGCTAGCTCCACAGAGAGCCTCACACAGCGTAGCACTTCGTGTCTCACTACGACCCTAGTAAGTGAAAGTAGGATTTGGCAAGCCTTTTGACGAGGTCCCTTCTTCGTGTCACGTCGGAAAAAAAAACCTGCAACGCACCTGTGAAGAAGGGGAAGTATGGGTTCATGGGTCCAAGGGAGAACGCCCGAAGGAACATCCCCCCTTTCTGCCCAAAAGCGAAACACATTTGTGGGCAGACAACATTTCTAGTCTGATAGATGAACCGAACCGGACAGTTAGTTGTCTAGTTATCTATGGCAGTTTCCAATTATGAATGGAGTAATCAGGAGTAATGCAAAAAAACATCCAACAAATTAGCCAACTACACCGATAAATACCCAGACTGAGGAAACAACCATTCCAGCTCCACAGCTTAGCTAGCCTATCAAGATATCTTGACAAGTATGTGATTGCCATCTAAAAGATATTACCAACATTTCACAGGATATGTACAAAACCACAAATATATACGCAGTTTATTTTGTTACTCACCTCAACGTCCTTATGGCTTTCAGAGAGCAAGGATGTTTCCAACTTTGCACCACCAAGCAACACAGAAACTCTTCTAACTTAAAAAGGCGGTTTTGGTGCTTATTGAGTAAAGAAATTCTAAACATTTAAAAAAGTAAAATGTCAGCATACCCTTTTTCTGGTGTCATATTAACGACAACATCCTCGGGAATACATTTACAGGTTTTTACCAGGTAGATTTTGTGATATTTACACAAGTATTAGTGTTAATGAAACACTGCCGGCAGCGGCTGCAGCAACCGCTATGGAGTTCTAAAGGAATGCTGTCGACAGCCGCTATGGGATCTAAAGGGTTAATTGCATTACGGTGCTGTGGAATGATTTGAAACAGCCTGTCTATGCTAGAAACCCCTCAAACATGACACAGCAGAAAATATTCTGCATGGAGCAGTGGGAAAAACGTTATAGGAAACATCTTATTGAGGTAATTTCAGCCAAGGGGTCAATACATGCTATTAGGACATTGGTGTCCTAACTTTTTCCTCAGTTGCAAATAGCATCATTGTAATATATGTCCATATTTCTTAAAAATAACATATTTCACGGGCGTCCTACTTTTTCCACATGACTGTAGTAGTCAGATTTTGCTTTTGTAATACTTTTTGTGCAAGTGTTTCGCAGTTGTCTAAATCAGAAATTGAATCTTTTTTATAAACTTGTCCCTACTCTTTATTACGATTATGATTGGCCTCAGATAAGTCCGCCGTAAACCAGGGACTTGCTTTTTTGAGTGGGGCTTGCTTTTCAGCAATGGAATTAAAAATACTTAAATTCTCAGTATTTGTTAAAGCACAAATGCAGTCGAAGTTCATTTTTTCAAAATCTTGCAAAAAATCATGTTCAACAAAGTTTTCATATTTTATTTTAAAACTGAAGCAAGGTAAGGCCCAATGGGATAATGTTCACTAACATATAGTGGAAAGATGCCTCTAGCCAGATATTCATCTGGTACATTTGATAAAATATAAAAAATTAGCTTAGACTTTGTAAGAGACTTAAGGATAGGCCTGGTGGGATTTTTGCTTTTTAAGGTTCAGCTTATTACAGAACTCTTTAATGCCCTATGAGTCCTGTGTTTTTCCAGTCCATATTAAAATCTCCATTAATAACAACCTCAGAAGATATGAAGGTGGCTAGCAAATCCGTTAACTGAGTATGACACTCCATTCATAGACACTTCCCATAACCCGCCACTAGATGTCTCCCTAGCTCTTCAGAAGACATGTCCAGTTCTCTGGTCATCATTATTTACGCCTGTGTCGATTGCCTCCACCTGCTCCTCAATGCCCCTGTTCACTTACCACAGTAACTATTGTCTTGTGTTCCACTACTTCATTGCGATGTATTGTTTGTCTCTAGCCTACTTTGCCAATTCTTAGTACCTATCGTAGCCTACCCATGTTTTGACCCTGAGCCCTTGTTGGTTTGGATTGCCCTACTCTAGTCTGTTCGCCTGATCGATGGACCTCTTGCCTGTGACCCTGACCATGATTATAGCTTCATCCCGTAACTCTCCACGTCTGACTTCCCTTCCCAGCTTAACATTGAGTATATTTTTCATTGCAGAGGGAAGACTGTATTCACCTACAATTGTGTCAATACAATTGTTCCCTACGGTTAGTCTTATGGCTAATCATTCCTATTGCTTTGTGACAGTAGTAGATTTTAGCACAACTACTGAGAGGGGATTTGTTTGTAATTTTTATAATATAAATTGCTACGCCGCCACCCTTTCTCAGTCTATCTGCTCTGAATACATTTAATCCATCCAGGGCTATATCTGTGATATTGATGCTCTTAGTTAACTACATTACAGATTAAATCAGAATATATGTATTTGCCTAATGTACTAGAATGTTAATAAAAACGAACTTAGGTCTCTTACATTTAACTGAATTAATTTTCAATAAAAACAGGATTACCACCCAAACCAAATGTTCTAGAGGACATATGACGAGTAGATCTGGAAATAATATTTTCAGGGTTTACGCTGTTTGGCCTGTAAGTTTGATCATTCACAGTATCACATGCTCTCAGCATTTTGGCAATGGCAAAATTTTATATTCAACTGAACATGGATCACATCTCTTTTTTATCATAGAGTGCTGTAAAATGGAATCACGTGAAAGGGGAGTTTTCATTGATTACCTTTTTCAGTCACTGTTTTAGCCTCACATTGAAATACAGAGATGGTTTGGATGAAACTCATCATTTTTTAAATACATGTTGTGTTTCCAGAACAAATCAAAATTGTCTACAAGCTCAACCCGATTTACTTTGCAATAGCCCTGAAGCCATTCTTAGAGGCTTAAACATTTGTCACCTTTTTTAATCAGAGGGAGCGGACCGGAAATGCCTGGTAGCTTTGCATGACTTTGTAGACAGCCAATAAACTGAATAAAGTCAGCATTTAGTTTCTCAGCAGTGTGATTTTTTTTAGGTCATTAAAACCAACATGTAGTAACAAAGACTCAATGTCTGTGTAGTAAAGAACAATAGCAGGGAGGCGCCTGGTAATTTCCTGCATTCCCGCTCCAGGATAGCACAGGGTATCAACCCCAGTGATCCAAACATCTCTCACCATCTAACGCACAAGGAGCCTGAAACTCCTGAAACTTATCGCAGAGGCCATCCTGATCTTCAGATTTTCTAACTGCCTGGAAATCTGAGATATATATAGGAAATCTGCCTGCTAACCTGCCTACTTCATTGTTACTTCTAGCATAGCAAACTGCAGATCGAAAATGCATTAAAATGTTTGCCTAAAACTCATATGCTGGAGCCCAGGTATGCTGGCAAGTGCATCCTGTCTGGTGTAGAGAAGGCCTACTGTTTCATCATTATAATTAATTGCTACCATAGCCGTTTGTAGCAGTCTCGCAAAGTGCGCTCCATTTGCAAAGGGGTCAAATACTTATTTCACTGAGTAAAATCCAAATCAATTTATAACTGATTTAAAAGGTGTTTTGCTGTTATTTTGTCTCTCACTGTTCAAATAAACCTACCAAAACCTACCAAAATCTGCAGGGGATCAAATCTTTTTTTCTTTCACTGTATCTCATCAGTCACATGGTCAAAGGAACATTGTGGTCCTGAGAACATATCCCCCGTTGCTTCCATCATCTGATTGCAAAAAGTCCCTTTTTGGGTACAAAAACCGGTGGCCACCCAAGCAAACTTGAGGCTATTTGAGCCTGACTCCAAGCCAGAGAGGAAATCCCATAGGTTAAGCTAGAGTCTCTAGACTACATGTTAGTATCTTACATATTTTGTTGAAAATGTAATTTTTGTAGTTGGACCACACATTTTAGTTTTTTTTGTTCAATTAAACAATCCAATGCAAAGAATCAGCTAAATGTTTTTAATTCTGTTATTAGGGTTTACAATTATTGTATGTCTACTTAAGAAAAGGTGAACATTTCTGTTTTTATCTGCAAATGACATGGTAAACACAGCCTGTGTAAATAACCCCTAGATTTCCATTTTATTAAGGCTATTTATGTATTTCTCTGAATATAAACATTATTCTGGAATCCTACCTATCCCTAACCTTAACCCTTATCAAAACATAACTTTATATTATTTTCATCATTCAGGCAATATCCCCAAAATTGTTGTGTTGTACACACATCTCTTCATTAAGTGGAGATCTGAAAAATCCTTGCCTGTACACCACCCAATTTTTTTTCTAATCAAGCAATTCCTTACTAGTTTCTAGTATAAACACTCACAACAAAAAAAATCTCAAAAAGCCTAGCGTAAATTTGATAAGCATTCCTCTTATTTGCAATCAAGTCAGTTACAATGTAATCAAAATAGATAATTATGTATTTAACTAAGTAAATATAACGTCATTAGTCAAGCTCTCTTTAAACTGGACATGGGCAGCTGATTACTAGGAACAGTGTTCATTTGGAAAGAGGGAGAGAACATCTTGGTTAATTTCACCCATTTATTAAGCAAATACAAGCCTGAGACTTTAGTTTTCTTCTTTGTGTATTGTTATCTTATGACTATACATTTGCAAAAGTAGTGTAGTTGGTGTAGATGTTGATATTGGTTTGCAGGGGAAACATTTGGTGCACATCCACGATTTGTGTATAGGGGAGTACAATATAAATTGCAAGAGAACTTTTAGTGGATGCCCCCATGGATGCCTTTCAGAACTAATTTCACATCAATCATTGAAAGCTTGTGAATAGCTTAGGGAACCTCCTACTTCATCACACACTGAAGTTTGAGCCCATTCATTTAATTTAACCAGCCTGCCCTCTTTACTTGAGCAAAGTAAGTCCCAACAGGGCTTTCAGTGAGTGGCTGTTCAATCTCAGAGTACATTTTTATTAGAAGCTCTGCCTGAAGTGGTTTGTTACCTCTAATTTATTTCCACAACCCAGTTTTCATTCCAAGCTACATATATAGATCCAATGATACCAAACAAACCCCAAACTCTGTCAAGACCCAGGGGTATAATGCCCTAACTCACTGCCACATGCAGGCACCCTACAAACAATTACACCTAAAAACAAAGTAGGTAAACAGTAGTGAACCCACCAAGTTTTGAACCAAATAAATTTTTTCGTTCCTTAAAGAAATGTCCACGCCAATTTTTTTCCCCTCAAGACTGTGCCTCATCACAAAAACTCCCCAGCTGGATCAGAATAGTAATCAGAATAGTGATCAGAATTGTGCTTCTCTCAATTAGGAAGTTATTTCCGGTTTACACGCGCTGGGAGGAGTGTGCATTCTAAAGCTAACAGCCATGAATGAGCTACCAGAACCCTTTTTTTTCTATATATGCGTCTAGAGCAGGGGTCGGCAAACCGCGGCTCTGGAGCAGCATACGACTCTTTAGCAGCTCTGCTGTGACACTCTGGGGCTTTGATAAAAAAAAAATATATATTTTATATATATATATTTATAAATAAGATTTGCACAGTGGACAATCTTTCAATGGGAACAGCTCTTGATGTTGTGAAGTGATACTGTGTCACTGAAAAAAAAAAAAAGATGAAAATATTTTTTCAACTAAAATGTGCATCACATCCTATTATGTTGCTTTCAAGCATGTGGTCAATCATCTTTTGCTTTTCCGCACTAGGTAAAGCAACAATGAATAATTAAAAAAAGAAAAAAGTTAATTAGGAAAAGGAAGAGTTTAACAAACATGGGGAGGACCCATATAAACCTGCAGTTTTCTATTTAATTGACCTCAATAGGCTTACACGTGTATGTTTTCTCATAAGAGAGAGATTTTTTTATTAATAGAACATAAATAAAATGTCAAGAATTGTCTTTATTCTATAATTTCATAAATGCAACAAATTATTGTTTTTGAATATATAGTATAACTATATATAAAACTATATAAGCTGTGACATCAAATAGCTTTTGCAGCTCCAGACCAATTTAATTTGGTGGCAAAGAGGGGAAAATGACTCTTTGAATAGTAAAGGTGGCTGACCCCTGGTCTGGGGTATTGTGGCACAGGACAGACAGACATTCCTTTGTTTAGTTTAGTAGCTAATAAGATACCTATGTTGGCATTTTAGCTCTCTAATAGATGAGGTTCTGAATTCCCAATTTTATAGGCTGTCCTGCCGAGGTATAACTACTAACAAGCAAACAAAGAACTTGTATACTTTTCCCACAGTGTAAGGAGGTGGAGTGTGTTCTGTAGAGTGACAAATCAGGCTTTTCTATCTGGCTGTCTGATGGACGAGTGTGTGTTTTGAAAAAGCCAGGAGAACCAGTCCTGCATGAATGCATTGTGCAAACTGTAAAGTTTTTGTGGAGGAGGGATATTGCTATCTGATTGTTTTTCTGGGGTTGGGCTAGGTCTCTTAGTTCCACTGAATGGAAATGTTTTTGCTTCAGTCTTCATTTTGGAAAACTTTATGCTTCCAACTTTGTGGGAATATTTTGGGGAAGGCCGAGCATGACTGTGCCTACCCCAACGGATCCTCAATGGATTTAGAATGAGATGTCATATATATATATATATATATATATTCCCACATATACACCATATATATATCATGTATTTTCTATTTTATTATTTTGAGATACTGGATTTTTTATTTCCATGAGCTGTAATTCTTAATAACAAAGTTTGAAACAAACAATTGTTGAAATGTTTCCTTTCATTTCTAATGAATCTAGAATATATGATGGTGTCACTTAGATTTTTATTGAATTGTATATAAACTGCTCATAAATTGTAACAAAACACGTAATCCTCAAAGTATACCCCCAAGTCAAATAAACTTCAGGGGTATCAATCTCTCCAGTTAGGAAGCATAAGTGATTTTAAATCAATGTAACCTGTTTTGGTGCTAGTGAATGTGACAACAGGTGCACTCTGGTAAGACAACGACAAGACAACCCACAAAAAGGAATGCTTCTGCAGGTGGTGGCCACAGACAATCGCTCTCCCCATTTCCTTCCTGAATAATACTTCTCTTGTTTAGCATTTTGTCCTTGTCACTACTGGTAGAATGAGGTAGCCCATTCAGGTTGCATAGGCAGTCCAGCTTCTCTAGGATGGCACATCCATACGTGCCATCAAAAACAGCATGGAGGATATACCAGGAGACTGACCAGGACAGTGCCGCAAAAGGGAATCAACCCAGCATTTGCCAGAGAACACCAGAATTGGCTGGTCCACCATTGGCGTTCCATTCTCTTCATAGATGAGAGCAGGTTCACACTGAGCACATGACAGACGTGAAAGAGTCTGGAGACGACAGAGTGAACGTTATGTTGAATGCAACATCATCCAGCATGATCGGTTTGGCGGTGGTTAAGTGATGGTCTATGGAGGCATATCCTTGGAGGGTCGCACAGACCTCCATGTGTTAGTGAACGGTTACCTGACTGCTGTCAGGTACCAGGATGAAATCCTCAGACCAATCATGAAAACCTTTGCTGGTGCAGTGGGTCCTGGGTTCCTCCTGGCGCAGGACTGCCTTATATCAGGGAAATCCAGGAAACTATCCCTTGCATGTTTAGGTCCAAGACACCACACACAAGAGACACCACACACAAGTGTGGGTGTTGTCCCTATCCACCAGGGCGGTGCATCGGCAAGCTGAGGTAAAACAGGTCTTCATGATGATGCAGGCGTTAGAAGAAAATCGGGGCAATGTAAATAATCAAGTGCAAAATAAATCCATGTAGTGTCTTTAGTCGGTGCTGAAGAAAAAGGGAGGCTGAGCTATGGGCACACTCAGTTATATAGGGGCAGGTATACATCAATTGACTGAGCTAAAGTGCATTTTGAATTATCATTGTGGCCGTTAAGCGGCATGGGTAAACCATTAGGAGCCAAGGCCCTCAAGTGGGCAGAGCTCCACGACATATAACAAGCAGCTGGCATGTCATGACAGTAGGGTCTGGTGTTTTTCTATTACACTGCTACATCTACAAGTAAAGTATGCAATGCACATGTCATGCCCTGGCTGTGAGCCCCTGGCCATTTCAGGGCAAGACTTTTTGTGAGGCCTCTAGCCCTCTTCATGCCATTGTGGGCTCCCCAGTCAGAGCAGCTGCATTCAGTTGACTCTGATTGGGGAGCCTACTTCAGTTCAGTTTCCAGCCACACCCGGTGTGGTTTATTGTTTGTTTGTTTGTTCACATGCAACAGCTCACGGTTTGTCCTTTCATTTAGTTCATTTTCAAGCGAATGCGCTACATGTTATTTGTATTTCGTTTATATGTTTGTTTCAAGCCTTTCATTTTGACGTTTACAGTTTCATGTAGTTTGCACCGTTTGTCCTGGATT
>JACXGK010002495.1:0-53877 GCA_016801125.1 Novumbra hubbsi | reverse complement strand
CCCCCCCCCCCCCAACTCCAGTACATAACCCTCCCAGCCCCCCCACCCCCGAACGTGGAGCGTAGGTCCCCAGGGCCCCCAAATCTCCTCAGGCCTGGCGATAGTAGACCCCCTTTTGTCACAGCACAATTGGGGGGGAGAAATCCTGTCTCCTGGCAACAGATCCTACGGAGAATGCTGCTGCCGCTATGGCACTTCAGAGGGAGAGAAAGTGGGAGACGGAACGGGGGAGGGGGGAGGCTCAGCGGAGGAATGAAGAATGGGGATTTGTGAAAGAAGGCGATGACATGTTGCTCAGAGGTTTAAAATGACTGGCCGGACTTTACCACAGACATCAGCGGGAACCCAACAAAGGTGTTACCATTAAACAAGTAACATATTTAACGGCGTATTTCTACATTTAATGATTTATTTCAGTTTTATATTTCACAATGAATTTATTTCATGGTCGCAGTTGTTGTGATATGGGTCATAACTGAATCCGTTATTGAATCTGTAGCCATCACCCATCAAAGTTGGAAGGGGCGGGCTCTACCGAATACTGCTTTTTGATTGTTCATTCATTCTGAGGTGCTTCAGCATTAACACGACTGCACTGGATGACAAGGTGAGGAAAATGCTTTCTACTGCAGAAGAAATTGAAACTGCTAAAGATATTACAATCTCAATAGCAAGGCTTTGGTAGCTATCTGTAAGTCATTCAACCAATGAGGTCCTGAGGTCATGGAAGACTAGCAATTTAACAGCTGTAGCAACAACACTGGACCTTAATAGACCCTAAAGGCTAAAACCCAATGATGATCCAAGCAGGTTCTAGCCCTGCAAGTCAAGCTAAAGACCCTCTACAAACAACCATTAGCTCTGCTGCATGGCTGGATGGGGCAACCGAAGACCATAAACCTCTTTGTCAACTTGTCTTTTGACCCCTAAGAGTGTGGGGGGAGTTTCTTTTAGGCAGGTCAAAGGTCACTTGAAGCAGGCTATTTCAGACTCCGGGGCTAACATCAGTGGACACAAAAGGCAGAGGATAAGGGGCAGGTCGGTCAGGGTGAGAGGAATGAATTTGTACACAGTTGTTGAGATGCATCTGCCAATCCTCATGAACAGACCAACATGTCTCTTCCCATTTACATCAGAAACCAAGATAAAATGCTTTTACTGGAGAGAAATGGCCAACTCTAATTCCTCTGTTGAGGAAAAAAGCCTGACAACAAACAGGTGTGTGTGTTTGAAGAACAGGTTTGCCGGTCTGGATCCTGAGCCTCATGCTGTGACAGCAGAATAGCGCCTGTGCATTTTAATGAGCCAGTTATTTCAGAGAAAGACAGGGCCCTTTATTTCTGGTACATAACAATGTACAACCGGCATTAAAACAGGGAAACGCAGAGCTATTTTGGGGTGGGATGGGAGAACCTCCCTCGGCTGAGTGAGGAGAGCCGTCACTGACAAAGCTTTTGAAGAGGGAGCGCGGTAGACGCCACTTTCCCTGGGCGGAATGCCAGTCGGGTGAGCTGCTCTGCCCCAGCGGGATTAAACGACGGTGGATTGTCATTAGAAAATGGCCACCTGAGGCCAAGCTCCTGATAAACCCCCGTCCCTTCCCCGTCCCTTTACTTAACGCCCGGCTCTTTGACTTTCTGGGACTGAAGCGTGTAAATTTTGTCACCAGGCCTGCGTAGGATTTTGTGGCAATAGAGCTTTTAGAAAAGGAAAGACGTGCTCCACCAATCGGCTCCATATAGAGCGGGCGGGTTGTGGTTTGTTTCGGGGAGTGAAGAGCAGGAGTCCGGATGGCTGGCGGTTGGCTGAACCACACACAATGTGCTCCAGCCTGAAAGCCTGGCTAGGTGTTTACCTACATGGGGCAGTCATCGGTTCACGGGGAGAAACGACCTGAAGGCTGTTTGGACGTAATTCAGGAATGAGATTTGGGAAGACATAGCCATAAAACGCATTTCTACAATTCACCGTACAATGTGTTCAAGATAACCAACAAAAAAGCAGCAGCAGCTGCGTCTTACAGGGAGATGTTACAGGGCTGACTATTAACGGCGCGACAGCGATACTACGCTAACCTCAGTGGTGACAGCCTTGTACAAGCCTACCAAGGAGCCTGCTAAAAGGAGTGCGTCTGTGTTAGCCATAGCTGATGAAGTGCGTGGCCAGTTCAGCTCTGTCAAAGGGCGCAGCTGTGCTTATCTTAAGAATACATTTACTTGTTTTCATGTTAAAGGAGGGAAATGCTAACTAGACATGAATGACGTCATATGCTGAGAAAATAAGCAAGGGTAAAAAAAATCATGACACACAGACACAAACACACCTTTCCCTTAATCATCCGTTAATGAAAAGCCAAAGGCTTTTATGAGGCCTTATTTCATTGGCTCCCTCAGACCAGCCATGGGAAGATGAAGTGCTTATTTATAGGCTGCTCTGCATCATCTTACAAGGTGTCAGAGTAGTAGACTTTCAACAGCTGCTGCTTGTCTAACTCTCTGTCTCGGTTCTGGAGATACGGCACTATTACCTCCCCCACCCTGCTCCTCCCCACTCCCCGACTCCCATCACCAGGCTTTCAAAATGACTGTTCATTTATCTAAGCACCCTGGACAGTCAGATAACTGTCCCCTCTGAAGCCCCCCATGTATTCCCAGTGGACCCAACCCCCTAAGGGACAGTTTGTGCTGGCTGGCGAAAGCACACAGGGAGGCAGGCTCTGGAGACCAGCTGATAGGCTGAAGGCCAGCAGCCCAGAAAGCCTTGATAACACCTCCATGGGAAACAAACACAGAAAACCGCCTGTAACGGCCAAGAGAAAGTCACAGAGAGGATATGCGGAATGCATCCAGAGGTGTCAGGAACCAAAAAGTTTCCTTATTTAGGTAAAACAAGTCTTAGAAAATACAAAGGTAGATGAACACAAATTGAACAAACAAGAAATTCAGAGTGCTTTATCCAGTCAAACGAGCTTGCTCCCTGAGTAATTACCAAATTCACTCCTCCTGATCGGTCATTGAGGAGGAACAGTTTCCTGGGAGAGATTCCTAAACTCTCAGCATTGACTGAGGAGTACTGGAGGATTGATGCATGTCCGCATACACTTCACAGGTAATGGGCCGTTAACGTCGGCCAGATCGGACCACACCAATTAGAAGGGCAAGAAAGGAGACAGGCAGAGAGTGATGTCTCCCATCCACATTAAGCCTTTGGAATGCATTAATTTCACCCCCAGCAGGCCTAGATCTTACCACACACAGTTCCCTGAATTCTACTGCTACCACACCTCTGAAGGTAAGCAGGGACCGCCCTGGATGGGAGAGCAGATGCTGTTGGATGGCCAGTAGGAGGCACTCTACAGTCCCGTGCATTTATGAATAAGTGCCAATGACCTGGCTAAATTCTCAACCTGGCACCTTTCCAAACATGGCACCTTAAATCATTCCGGTCCTTCCACCTCTTCACATCAAGGCTGACATGGGCCGATTGTTTCCCGGCACAAACCGTTTGCTGTGCAGCAGACATGCATAACATTGCTAGAGTATGAGGAGGGCTTCACCCCATCTATGTTAATCAATTTCTTTGACAGGAAAAGCACTATAGCCTACAAATCCAATCAATTACTGTATAGCAGCAATATTTCCAAAGTGGTGGATAACATGTCGTAATATAAAAGCAGTGCAATGGAGTGACCCACCAAATGGCCCTAGATTACAGGCTGTAAATGTTATGAGGTTGTAAATGCTCACACCCTCTGGGAACAGGGAACTCTACCCCCATGGTATCTATCCATGCTACTGGACTAAAGGTCATTGACCACCTGCCTATGACTTCTCTGTACTACAATCTCCACAGTACAAACGGCCTTTCCAAACGATCAATAGAACCCACCTAGTTCTGACTCTGGGAGGTAACTAGAGGTCAACATGAGCAAAGAATCACACGCCAAAATGTCAGCCTGCAAGTCCAGAAGGGACGTTACACGAGTCTGGCGACGGATGTCCAGGAATCACAGGTGATGACCACTCGGCCGGCTTATGTATGGACTCCTTTATCGACTGTTTGTGTCACTGTACAGCACAGGTATAGTGGTGTTTGTGAAAAAGTGATTCTGTATCTTGGCACCAGGCTTTAAGGGGGAAAGCAAAAGCCTGTGTTTTCCACGACCGAGTAAGCGATCCTTTGCAAAAAATGTGGCAATAGACTGTGTGATCTGCTTTGTCCTTTCAGACATCTGAGGTAAAGTTGATAGCCTCAATTGTTGTATAAAAGGCTGATTAGCTGCGTTTTGCGGGGTTGATGCTAACTCTAGCTCCGAGTGAAAACGGGACATGTGATTCCTTACATTTGTAGTGTTGCCAAAGTGTTTCATCCACGTTCGACAGGTCTCGCACACTGCATATTCTTTATCAAGCTAGTTTTTCTTGAAAATAACGAAATGTGCCCAAACTTCTGCTTTCAAGCAGCTAGGTGCATTTTGAAGCAGTCAGCTGCTCTCCCAGCCCCATGTCTCCTATCTACGTTAGACCCACATCAGACAGGCTGCTCTCCCAGCCCCATGTCTCCTATCTACGTTAGACCCACATCAGACAGGCTGCTCTCCCAGCCCCATGTCTCCTATCTACGTTAGACCCACATCAGACAGGCTGCTCTCGCTGGCCATGTCTCCTATCTACGTTAAACCCACATCAGACAGGCTGCTCTCCCAGCCCCATGTCTCCTATCTACGTTAGACCCACATCAGACAGGTGCACGTGCGTTACTTCAAAGGACATCACTTTTTAAACTACTGCTTATCTACTTATTAAAACGATTCTTTATTTTTATGCATCAAAGCACGTCACCATCGCGATGCATCTTAAAACGATTATATTCCCCAGCTCAAGCCCACAAACTACTTGTTAAAGATCCCTGAAATACTGTAATACTAGATTGGTCCCCATCCTGCCCCCAACACAGCCCAAACCTGTCACCAGTCCACCGCACAATCCCCAACCTGCCCCTAGCCCCCACAACATCAGGCCCACCCAACCCCCAGCATGATCCCCTTCCCACCCCAACATCAGCCACAACCTGCCCCCAACCCCCAGCATGTTCCCCATCCTGCCCCCAGCCCCCAACATCCGCTCCCCAGGCCACATCCCCATTGTGTTTGTCCAGGTCTTAAGGAGTGGACATGCTCTGCACAGATCTGTATGTGTGGGTGTTGGATGTGCGAAGCAGCAGATAGCTTCTGGCAACACAATACAGTTGTTGATCACACTCCTCTTCCCAAGAGGAATAGTAGCCAGCCTATTTAGAGTCCCACATATCCAGGTGAAATAAACGTTGGCTTCTATTTTACTAGTTGCCGTTGTAACCTACAATGTCATCACACTTTCCGGGTTAACATGCTGCCTGCAAGGATTCACTCCCAGAGCAGCTAACAAAAGAAGACCATGTTTTGGAAAGCACAGGGCAGGTTGGTGAGGCTATTTTACAACAGCCGTTAACCACTGGTTATTACTGTAACTTTTTGGGGGGATTCTTGTTGCAGATTAGATTAGAACAAAGTGACAACCTGCCCCCTCAGCATTGCATGAAATTACACGGCACATTCCCATTTTCAGGCAACATAAAAGTAAAATGAAAGATTGACAAGACATACATGAGTCTCCATTAGGTCAGGATCAGCATTCAGCAAAATGAGTCTTTAAATTGTGAGTGCATTGCCATTGACCAAGAGCTGAACTGCAAAACGAGGTGAAACTGTTCCCGGTGTATTTATTAATGTCATTTGGGCATCATTTCACTCATCGTTTGTCCACAAATGAAAAAAGGCACAATTATGTGCGATTCACTCCCTGTTTATATCTATGCATCCCTAATACAAATATTTGAAATGCAAAACTGAAAAACTGTTCTCATAAATGTCTTTAATGATACTGGAAGGAGGCAGGACACCAGAAGTAGTCAGCTTAGGCTGACGAAGCGTGAATATCATACCAGAACATTCTCCCTTGAAACGCAAGGCTCAATTAAGGATTAAAAGTCCTCGCTAGCACTAACAAGCCCGGTTCTCAAACTCATTAGTAATGGGAGTTTATGAAAAGAGGACAGACCAGGGCTGGCTGGCATGAAACATCTCCTTAGCTCAGCCTCAGACATCTCAGCAGCTGAACAGACACAGGTCAGCCTTATCTGAAACTAGCCAAACTAATTTACTCATCTTCCTCGAACAAAGCAGCAAAAAACAAATAAGCATATCGCATTACACCTGTTTCAACAGGGCAAGATTCTTCCTGGTGCACCGAGCACAAACACCTGAGAATTATGAGCATTGCTGGTATGTCCCGGTTGGTCTAGATGACACATACTTAAACCGGGCTTTCAGGTTACACTAGAACACAGCCACTAGAACCTGTGACCGAAATGGCTGATTGCAAACACGGAAAGGACTGAGTCCAAGCCTATGTGCAGACAGTGTCCACCCCAAAAAAAATATTTATTTATATATTTATATTTATTTTATATATAATCTATTGGGAGTCCTGTCACCCCATTATATATATAATGGTGTTGATTTGGGGTAACAGGAATCCCAATAGATTAATGTTATAAAATGTGTTTTGCATATTTCATGCTGATTAAACTACCAACAATTTCATTAAGCCTACATATATTTTACAGTACGCAGGAATATTCATTCCTGTCAGCTTGTTTGGCTAGGAGCACTCCGTGCCAGTCTGTCTTCCTTTATACATCTCCCAGGTCCAGTCTAAATATAGGTCCACACCCCACGTTGCATGACGGTCCTCTGGACATATTCACAACTGTGTGTGTGTGAGATTATATTTGTGGGGACCCAAAATCCCTACAAGGACAGTAAAACAAGGAGTTTCCCAGACTAGGCAGGTAGTCCTGGAGTGATTTTAATATTTCAACAATGCGGCCTTGCAACCTACGCGAAAGGTGTATTGTTGAAGTGGGACCCCTAAATAGCAACATAAAAATAAAAACCGATGAAACATACCTTCTTAAATCCCACACAGAGAATGTATGCTTAGAGGACCTGGACTCCTCTCCCTGTCCTCTGTAAGGCGTTCAGCAGGACATCAAGATAAGGTATATTTCGACAGATAACAGTCCTGCTTAGTGCCACGCATGTAATACTCCTTTGACTCAAGCAGCATCCCTTTTTCTCTCTCCGCAGACAGAGAAACCTGAGCTGACTACTACAGTGACCCCAGGCAGATGACTCAAAGGCAGCAGCAGCCAGCCAGGTGGACTAAACACACCTGAGTGTTCTGGCCCTTCAGATAGAGCAACAGAGCCTGTCAGTTACGATTACAGCTAAGCTGAGACTACTGAGTAAATGCATCTCCTCTCACGCTTTCATTCCTTACCTGAACACAAGAAAGCCAGAAGGTACCACTTCTCCCCCATTCCCTTGAAGCCCGGCCTGGTCTAGCCTATTCATTAAGGCCTGCTTCTGACTTAGGTAACATACACTTTACCAGGCAGATTTGTGTACACTTAAGTTACTGTTGAGACTGGCCTTACGCACGTTAATACTTTTAATTCATCCAATGTCGTCCTGGAGTCTTTAATTTGAATTTTCCCTGATAGGGAGAGAAGAAGTCTGCTTTTAACTACAAATAGGTAGATTACAAAACACACTTATATTTGGAATCAGTCATTGAATATGTGATGTTGGTTTAGTCATTAAAGATCACAATTGTAGTCTAGTACAGTGTATGCACATTTCAAATGAACTGACCATGAAGAAACGGTGTGATGATTAGTCTACATGCTTTTTATACATTACCTACGAAACTATCATGGCATTCTACAAAAACCAATGAAGGTAACAAAGATTACATGGAATACACAAAACAGACTAAAATATGAACTAAATAGGCAGTAAAGTTTGTATTCAGGACCACTGACAACAACCTGCTGAGCCGTTTTAAAACACTGTTTAAGATAGAAGTAGGGAGTGGTATGATGAGTATTTTGTTCTCCATTTCAAGCATTTGCCACAAATACAATTACAGGACAACATGCTGATCTGGGTAATAAGTACCGGGAAGTTACTTAAAATGCTGGATAATATTCTAATGTCACCTTTTACTACCACATGACGATTAAAGAATCATCTTTGGTGATTAAAATCGAAAAAGTATGCTTTTATTACTGAATCATGTCTTAACAGATGACTAACCATTCTCTATCTAAATTATAGAACACAGACAATGGTTTAAATTGTACACAGTATATATAGAACCACCACAATTACTTTAATCTCTAATAAAAACAAAATGGCTAATAAAACCCTCATTTTTAAGTTTACGGTCAGAATATATGGTTTTCACAGAAAACAAACAGAAGAGCGTTCCTCTTAGCTTCACTTAAACATACGTAACTAAGTGCCAAGAAATAACAAAGAAAACAGGGGGAAATACATAAAGTGCTAGAGCCCAAGTTCAACCAACTCATTTATATCCACACTCTGCCCCCTTCAAAATTCTGCCACAACATTTCTTGTCTAAGGCTGTGTTTATTTTGTTGCTTTGTCAGACTGATATAAAAGAGGAGCCAATACCATCTGGACAGCAGAGATAAATGCTGTAAATGGTCCTCAAAGCTGCACAACAACAAAGCCTGAAGAGAGCACAGGTTCCCAGGGTATGACTAGTGAATGGGTTACCGTTTATGTAATTTCGAACCTTAAATGTTCAATCTTTGTGGCTCAAGCACCAGTGGAAACCCTGTAAAAGATTGAATACACAAAGAAAAGCAGTGAGCATAACATTGGGTTTCAATTGCTTCTTAAAATAAAATGTTGCCATGCTATTTTGGAATTTACAATAGCAAATCAAAACTGACACCAGCTAGTAGACAGGAGGAGGTGATACATTTTCAACACGGTCAGTGTCACAGATGAAAATATCGTTTTCCATTTGCCCCACTCACTGTTTTTCTTCATGTCATTGTATTCAAAATAATTAATTTATTGCGATTCTGCACTATGTAATATGCAACAATGAAATATTGTAAAAACAATATCTAAGCCATGGTTGCCAAAGCAGAAACAGCAAGGTCACAGATATTAACACTGACATCTTAGTGTGAGGAACAGACGAAGAGATCCGGCACATTGGTGAGCCTTTCTTAACACTGACTGCACAGAGCACAACACTCCCAGTCTGAGACAATCTGGTTACTATAAGTCTAATGATATCTAAAAGGGCTAAGCTGTGAGTGGTCCAACAGACAGACAACCTTAGTGATTATAGAGCTCTCTGGGTTAGTCTGGGAAGCACATAATCCTAGGGAAAGTGTCTGACATAAACTAGGAAAGCAGACAGAGGATCTGGTCACACAGGTACGTTGGTTACCAGGTTTCTATTTACACACTA
Organism: Novumbra hubbsi; assembly: GCA_016801125.1. NCBI lineage: Eukaryota > Metazoa > Chordata > Actinopteri > Esociformes > Umbridae > Novumbra > Novumbra hubbsi. The sequence goes on along the minus strand of JACXGK010002495.1, from coordinate 44,479 downwards.
GCCTATTTGACTTTTTTTTGTAAACAAAATAAGCAGGTAGACATGTATTGCACAATGCACAATAACTATAAGACATTTCAATTGGCTTAATTTTCCTATTACTAAAGCAGTTTAAGGTCCACATTTCTTTTACTACAAGTTCACAGAAATCTACAAGTTTCAAATGGAATATCAACAGATTTACATGTCACAGAAATAACTCGTAACGCACTGCAATTTTTAAATTGCATTTCATAAGAATAAGCGAATTAAGAGAAGGATTGCATAGCAAATACATGTTCTATAAATTTTAGATTGTACGATACACTATCATTGCATTTACTTTTTCACAGTCATGTTAACGTAACGTACCTATAAGTCAAATTTAAAAATCGCAAAGACTTATATTGAAGGGATGAAACTTAGAGGAGCAAATCCTTGCACAATTAATTTCACTGCCAATGTAACCTTTGAGCACTCTTCAGTTGATAATATAGATACCAACCTCTTCTGTCCTATACCTCATGTTAAATATTAGCCACTGTGGATATTGACTGTTAGTAGGCCTAATAACACAAACATACTAGACAATGTACTTTTAGTTAGCAGCCTAATGCCTATATTCCATATCATTTTAGTTGGGCTGACAACAAATAAAAGATGATATTGAATGGAAAAAAAAAGAAAATCAACGCAGTTTGAAACATTAGCCAAAACGTGCTGCAAAACCCGATTACACTGACAGTGGAATCAAGTTTGGCTACAGGCCATCTTAAATAAAACAATGTTGCATTTAGATTTCCTGCATTGATAACATCTATTCTGAAACCATTCTCTCTATTGTTTCTAGACGGCATCGGAACGGAAATTCAACAGAATGAAAACAACGATAAATCTGTTGGCCATTAAGTGCGAGGGTTTTCAGCTGCAGAATCACATTAATTCAAGGCATGCAGGAAGCCACAGCTAAACAACACATTACACACCTGCAAAAGGGAAGTCTGAACACCACTCAGAAGATACTTTTAACAAAAACGCAAACGTGATCGAAGTCATGAAGTACAAACTACATACACAGGTTCTGCATAACCAAAGTGTAACACACCCAATCCCACTGGGCAACTGTCCCCTTTCTCCAGCCTTTCTACTGACCTGGAGGAGCTGCTGACTCCCAGACATGTGGGCCATTGGCCGTCAGATGCACTAAAGTAATGACCTTGCTGTGGTTCAGGAACTCAGCCTTCCCCAGAGTGAAAACAAGCAGATGTCTTGACATCATCCCTGTACATATTCGCTCATAGTCATAAAACATGACTTCCAGGTTAATAGACCAAGAGGGCCGCTGGTAGCACCTGATTGTGACAGTATTTTTAAAATACCTGGACATGCTGATGCTGTAGTAAATCAGGGAAATTGTCATTACAATTATTTTTGTAAAGGTATTGAAGACCAATTAAGAGGAGAAATTAAACATCTGTGCAAGTGCTTGTACTTCCAAATTCCCAGGGCCTTACGAAAAAAAACCTCACTTAAGAAGACGACATTGAAATGTAATACTACTGGACAATGGAAAATGAAAGCGCTGCTTGATTTATTCATACTTCCACATTACAAAATAGTACAGGTTTAGAAAAAAGTATACAGTAACAATTTCGTTATTGTCACCAGTAAGGGTTTGCAGGTATTGGAATTCTAAAAATGAAGTCAGCATTGAAGAACAGAGCATCCATTACTGCAATGAAATACACTGAATAATTTTTTTCATAATCCAATTTCAATACCAATCTAGATTTCTTGATTATGAAAATATACCATGAAATTCTAAATAAGCAGATTTTGCCGTCTTATTTAACATTCTCATTACTAAAAAGACAGGACATGCACCATTTGGAACTTTGTTGAATAATCACATTATAAAAATCTAAATACATAGTCAGTGCCCTCCAGAATTATTGGGAAAGGGAAGCCTTTTTCTTTGAGCTGAAAGGATTTGCTGATAAATTTAAATATTATTTTTAGGTTTGTGTGTGTGTAATTGCGTGTGTGTGCACATTTTGTATATGCTCAATGCAAACACGGTTAACCCTGAAACGCCCCTAGTTGCTATGGTAGTTTGTTTGGGGTCACTGTCTCCAATGCCGAAGCACCGATCAATGTGATTAGAACCCTTTTTGTCAAATCTTTCCATCACTCTGTAAAATGTTAATCTTCATCTTATCTAAGCACAAATACTAAATACTAAAATTTTATCACATTCTGATGTTCCTGGCAATTCAAGGCCCCATAGCCATCTTTGTAAACAGCTATAAGGCAATGATACTTGTGTTCAGCAATGAGGACACTAACATGGAAAGCATATTCATTGTTACACCAATACAGATGATTACAGTTTGCCTCATTTAACAGTAGAATGACATATCTAATGACGTCAGTGACCATGCCAGTGGGTATGAGTAGCGGGGCTTTGAATCAAGGACGGCCAGTCTGCCCATTTGCCTTTCTCACTTTTTTGCGTAATGTTTCTCAATGTGTTAAATACTCAAAAAATCCCTCCTTCAAAAGATGTTTCCCAACGATGCCTTCCTAAAATCAGTTCACTTTTATTTTCAGAGCCAGTTTTAAAGCAATTAAAGCCCAGTTTTGTTAGTGGATGGAGGGAGTAGTACTGGAAAAGACCTGTTAACAATAGGAAACACGAACCTGATCACATCTTAATAGAAATTGAATGCCAGCAATAGCCTCAAGGCAGACAGGCTCTGCCTATCTAAATACCTGCGGATTAGTTTTGAAATCAAGGTTGCTTTGCTGTATGCGTATATGAGTATGTTAGATGTTCTTCAGTTAAGTGCAACGAACAGGACTTTCAGAGTTGAAACCCATTTTATCCCACCATCATTAATCTGGGTCAACCCTGAAACCTTTAAGAGACCTGGTCAAAATCTAGCTGGCAAATAGGAATGAGTTGAAAGCCTAAAACCTGATGCAGCTGGAGCTCCCCTGGGCCAAACCTGTCACATTGTGTAGTGTCACAACGCCCTGCAAACAAGTGTTTTTAGGATGTCCCCAAACAACACGTCACGTCTCTAGAACATCCAATGGGTCACGTCTCTAGAACATCCACCATTGGCTGTGTTTAGTAGTCCAACATGAAGCAAGAAGCCTTTATTAAGATGGAATACTGAGACCAAGTACCTAAAAGATAATAACCTGGACAAAGATAACCGTAGAAATGCTTGGATAAGGGCTTCCCTAAGACTTTGAGTGCCAAATATTTTTAAGAATAACCCCAAAGCAGTACGTTCTAATCCTATTGGTCATCTGAAGAAACTTCACTCAGCCTGATGAACGTCACAACTTACCCTAACCCAACTTTCAGCGAGAGAAGATCAAACAAACTCAAAAAGCCTTAAAATGACTGATAGCTGGAAGCTTTATCGGATTTCTTGTAAAAACCCTGTCTTTTCTCAGAAAAAGATGCAAGCACAAGACTCATTGCAAAAGGCTTGTTACTAACATCACTTCTATTGCGAGATAAAAGAACATGAGCCGGACATATTGAAGATTTGAAGACAAGGAATAGACCAGAGGATTCCGATACCTTCATTAAACCCATACTCCAGCTTTGAAGAAGAAACTCTTCTTGAGTAAGAGATAAGATACAACTGGCAAGAAATCCCCAAAAATCATTGCCTTTCAAAACAAAACTTCTTCACTAGTTTAGCCTAATCATTCACCTACAGGAACAGGATGGTTTCTATGTGATATATTTTAAATCCCATAACGGTCACAGTTAGCCGTTTATCCATCAGTGGGAACATTACTCTTCATTAAGGATAAAGGGCGTTGCAAGGATGTGTGTATCGGCAGATCGAGTGGCCCAGTGATGGATGTGATGGGGGCCGCTTATGGTCTTAACAGACTGACGGCCCACTAATGACTACTGAGAGGAGAATCAGCTGCAAAGCCACCTTGTTTTTATTGATGGGTTACACGGGGCGAGAAAAACAGAAAACGTGTAGCTTTCACATGCACCTCGGAATCCACATTGTTATAGAATGCAATGGTGAACCAAGGCGTTGGTACGACTACTAACACTCTAGGATACACCAATATGACCATGCCAGGGTTTACCTTTTGTTCAAGAAAAGGCTCATCAATATGCCCTTTTTACGGAGCACTTTGGGAGCCGTCGTAGCAGCAGGCAAAATTATTGCCCCTGGTACTTGTGAATAAGAAATAAACTCAGAATATAGAGTGGCCTCAACGCCAGCCTGTAAATGGATCTTAAAAACCAAGAACAACTATAAATCATTATCACTGGCTGTAATGGCACGACATTATGGTCCACCGGCTCTCCAAATAGAAATTGAATGTTTAAATAAAAAGGGTTAGAAAGTCAGTTCAGGTGAAGGGTTCTGGGATCAGAGTTGTTCCACATTGCCAGGCAGATGAGAACAAGACTAGTCAGTTCAGGTGAAGGGTTCTGGGATCAGAGTTGTTCCACATTGCCAGGCAGATGAGAACAAGACTAGTCAGTCGACACAGGCCGGTACGACACCGGTATATTAAAATATTTAAGGTCCCGTCTGGGTCTCTGAATATTCATGGACCCTCGTCCTTATCAGATTGTAGAGGACACGGCAACATTGTCAGATTCTACATGATCTCGTTCTATTTTCCAAGGACAGGGCTTCAGGCAGATTGAGAGGGGCAGGACAGGCGGAGGTGAAGCTGGCTGCTACCGCAGTTAATCTGAAGCAAGGATGGTTGGGACAGTTTCAGCCATGTCACAAGAACTGAATAAGAAATGGACCTCAACCCAAAGCTGCTCATCTACATTGAGTCCCTGTATGACAATCAGCACAGTTATGATCACTCTAGCTGTGACCATTGCAAGATAACATTGTTCAGAGTCAACCATGGAAAAACTAAGTAATGGTTCTGTGCTCTGTTGGGTGTTTCAAGCAAAATCTCTGAAGAACAGAAAACCAGACAGACCAATTTAACTTTAAGCCAAATTGTGTTCTTGTTTTGTTTCCCCAGTTTTCCTCAGTGTCTCACTCCTTTTAAAAGTACACTTAATAAGTGCAATGTTAAACCTAATTATCCCCTTTTAGTGCTGTAGCATCCAACTGTGGTTACAAAGGAATTGGTCACCAATATGAACCACAATACGGGCACAGTGGTTCCCAACCAGGGTAGCGACAGCCCCCATGGGAACTAAGCTATCCACAGCGGGTAGCTTAAAACACTCATGAGGCCATTGGCTTACAGGTAAAATGCACATAAAGGGATACTTCAGGGTTACTCAGGGAGGAGCAAAATGTAGTCACAAGAAGAATTGGGAACCACTAGTATACTAGATGGACAAAAACATTCTGCAATTTTATTCATAAAAAGCCTTGATGGGAATCTGCTGAACGCATATAGTATAAAACATTAACAGAACGCATCAGTGAATTATTGTTATTGAAACATTTTAAACGGACGGTGGCACAGTAGACTCCCCCTTTGTGTAGAAATTAGCATTTATGCTAATTCAAATAATACATTAGTTAGTGGCTAAAGGCTGTATTCAAAACCTCCCTGATTAACAACAAAGCATCCTATCCAAAGTTCCCTGTCCACCGAGCAGAATGGTATCATCATTTGTGTAATTAATCCACGGGGTATTTGTTTAGCAAACACAATAAGAAGTGCAACAACAACACAAAATACAGCTTCGGGTGAAACAATACCTTCACCCAAAACAAAGTTTTTCACCGATTTTGTCTTTGGATTTGTCTTAAGCACTGCTATGTTTTTCTATAAATAGGCTAAACTTTAATCTGGATAAAACGTTTTTTTAACTAAACAGATTAATAGGAATACAGGTTTATGCTTGTAATTGCAGAAATAAACAAGTGTCTTGAAACATACACACATGTGCATATTCACCTAGAGTCCACATAGACTTGAATGCTATCACGACTAGTATGGACCCATAAATGTTGCATCTGAACAAGACCCACACCCAATCACATTTGTAGGCCTCAGGCTTGTTTTTCAAAGGTATCCTAGCAACAAGCTCCCAGTTGGGGCCTTGAAGAGAGGCAAGCTTATCAGGTAACAACATCCTAGGACTGCCGAACTCAGTCTCTGTATGTTTTCCTTACCCTGGGTCACTGGCGCTACTCAGGCCGGACCCCTCTAATACAAGGGATGGAGGGGGGATTAGAGAAGGCCAGGGGTCGAGAAAGGGTAACAGAGCAGGCCAAAGACCAAGAGCTACAGGTGATCTCCTCGGGTTTCAAGACAACAGGCCAGGCCACACAACTCCACCAAACACAGTCAAAGTGCTGACTGGCTGGAGGACGTCTACAGTCATCTGTTTAACACAGCCAGGACCAGACAGGGCTGTCACAGGCTATGGAACAGATGAAGAACGTGCCTCTGACGCAACACAAAGCATCATGGACAGCCTTGATACAAGCCTTGATGTTTCTGTGAACACATTTGCATCTGTTTAAAAAAGTATTTATTCCAAATATTAATCACTATCCAATGCACTGACGAATGCAAAGGAAACCTTTTCTCAGTTTCAACATGTGGGAGAGTTTCTTAGCATGTTTGTGAAACAACACATTCTGAATCAGATATTCTAAAATTGTTGTCGGAAGGTGAGTGCTATTCTTGATCAATAGCACTTCCCCATTTCGCTCATGCGTTTGATATTACCCAATCACGATTCACCAGATCAGTTTGTGGGCATGATTGAGTTTTGAAAGCAAATTCAAATGTTTATCAAGTGGTCTATCTTTCTGCTGATTAGTTCAGCTTAGATGACATTTAGAGTGACATAAATTATTTAGATTGATTTTGAATGCAAGTAAGTTTAATAAATGTCAGATATTTGCTATCATATGCTTTAGTAGGCAATGTCATCTATTTTAGCCTAAGTGCCACACCTAATGAAAAGGTAACATGGAGACGCTCCATAGCCAAATGGGAATGGAGCTGGTCAGACATGCTATGCCCCAATGGGGTTTCATCACAGAGATGGACAGACAATGCTATGCCCCAATGGGGTTTCATCACAGAGCTGGTCAGACAATGCTATGCCACAATTGGGTTTCATCACAGAGCTGGTCTCACAACACAGAAGTCATTGGAGCACAATAATATATAATTCCTATCTGTCTTTCAGGAAGAAAAAAATAAATGACAATAAACAATAACTTTTCTAATAGTGTCACCAGTACTACAAATGAAGTTAGAGCCCTGCAAGCCTGCCTGTCCTGCTGAAGTGGGGCATTGCCCATTAATGATAGGTCCATGAAGCCATTATGATGGTAATGAGCCTCACTACTCATTTACAACCATGTATAGCATGAGAAACATGCACTGTCGGGAAAGTATAACAACGCCCCTAAATAGACCTTAATGCGCTACCCTCACTGTCCCATGGCTTAAACCCAGCGTAAACAAAGCACTTCATTAATGCACAGGTTTATCAGTAACCAATGGAGTGGAACGTCATTGCCCGGGCCACGGCTCCAGCCCCAGTGACAGCGACCCTTTAAAAGCTCATGAAACATTTGAGCTACAGAACACCGGCAAACACTGATAGCAACACATCATCTACTCAGTGCCATTTTATGTAAGAGAGGGAGGATGGGCCAGTTTCAGTGAGCATTCCAGGACAATGACAAGTATTGAAACGACACACACACAGAAATAATTTGAGTGCTAAATTCTCTTCGAGCAGTTAAATCCCAACCAGCAATTATCTGTATGAAGTTCATTGTTGACAACATACATTTTAGTGGCGTCATTTTATTGGTAATCAATGTTAAAACTCTACCGACTTGACCGGGCCTGCTGATGGTTATATTCCCCCTGACAACATGTTATGAGAGTAAATACACTATCTATTTCAACAGTTTTGAAACAGCATTAACATCACAACCACTTAGGCTACATGCTTCAATTTGAGCCATCTAATCTTTTTAACCACTACTACTGATTAGTAGTTCAAGATAACTGAATATCGCTGTTGCTACAAGACTTTGGAATGTATTAGGAGGCAGCGGGTAAGAATGGACCTCAACAAATCACCCCTCATTTTGAATGGTTGAATTAAAACAAATAATTCGCTAATTTCAATTAGCCCACGTTCTGCATTCAAGACAGTAGCGGCCGAATGGTTAAAAGTACACAATCACATTGAAACTGATTTCAATAACCGAATAATCGATACTCAGCTACTATAACGTCATTAATTTCTGTCTGAGCCTCGAAAGCATCTCCGTCGCATTCACGACCGTCTAGCGCGGGAAGGGGGGATATAGTTAATACAGTTGGCAGATGGCAGACTTAAACGTCTGCAGTACTACCAAGGTCTTTCGTGTTAGTTTTTACAAATCAGGTACAAACCACCAGATACAAAACAGCATAACTCGCAAATCAGCGTTCAAACCCCCTTCGAAATAGTATAACTATGTTTCCATCACATTCATTATAAGTTTATTCAAAAAGCCATTTTGGAAAACACGTTTGAATCAAATCCCTGCATTTTATGCACCACGTACCTACATTTGGAATTTCCTATTCTTCGTAAAGATGTCGACAAGTGTTTGCCAGCTAGCTCTAAAATGTAAATTCTTAGTTCCCTAACTACGCTAAGCTAGTCATTTGTAACCATTCCAAGTTAACTGTAATAACTAGATGAGCATAATCAAAAGTAACATTTGTATATTTGTTAATACATAGTCTTACAGCAGTCCAACAATCTTTTTTCGTAGGCAAACAAGTAACTTATCACAGAACTAGTATGTTGAGTGAAACGAACTGCGTGTATTGGTCACTCCATTTCGCGTGTGCCTACGAAAATTGTGGATAAAAAGTACCCGGCGGATATAAAACTTACCTGCGATTAGACAAATCAATACACAGCCGAGGTGGGATATCGTGACATCCATTTCTGTCTATTCCAATACTTTTCTTTTAAAAATGGGTGAGTAAGGAACTTCAGCTGCTCTCCTGACGAAACCAACCACTCTCCCGAAGCACCTAAAGTGTCCGCTCCCTTCTTTCCATCAGCAGGTGCACCGCACAGTGCTAGAGACTTGACACGTGATTTCCGGAGTATCCCTAGATAGTCCATATCAAGATACTTTCACGCCCCCTGCCGTATTACAAGCGTTAACAACAATACATATTTCCAATACAGTACATAACATTTACTGTAATTAGGGTTACTCAGGTATGAGTAAACCTATTGTAATTGTTAGTGTTATTTTTCTCCGTGACTCGTCCCAATATCTCAAAAAGTCCTTGGTCAAATTGCTTGCCCTTTGGCACATTAATACTGCAGGTGGCTGATTACTACCACACAAAAAATGGCCCACATTCCCCAAAAGATGTCGCTACAGGAATCGTCCACTTTTTTTTGTTGCACAATTTACTCTGCTGGGTTATCCACCCTATTGGTCCAATATTGATGAAACTTGCTACACCTTTTTTCTGTAGGGCCAAAATCTGGCCAAACCTACAAAAATCTTCTTTTAATGTCCCACTAAACCATGACTTGAAAGTTGGTGCACATCTGTGTACATGTCAAACCTTCGTTTTAGCTCAACTAAGAGATCAGTTAAAAAACGGCTGATTAATTTGCAACTGTTTAAGTAGAACCGGAGTTAACAGGAACTAAGCATTGTTCAGTCCAACATTAAATTGTGTTCAAAGTGATTTTATAGATAGAACAAGTATTTAACCAATAGAAATGTAGCTAGCTTGATGCATTGCCTAACATAATTCATCTAAAATTAGCTGGCTTGTTTAACATTGACAATGAACAGACTAGCTGTTGATACATGTGTAATTGTCAAAACATTAAAAGAAATATGTGGTAAGACTTCACAACATGGAAACTCAAGTAAGCTTCTAATAACTCCAATTGCACCTGAATGTAGCAATAATGCTATTGTAATCCTAGTGCACTATAAATAAATAACACTATTTCTGATTCTAACATGGCTGATAGACCGTACAATATGCGGTAACATACAATTCTCTAATCAAGCTTAAATACAGTAGATATATTCATATCTATAAAATACATGTAAAATTCCAATATTCTTTACTCAATACTGTGTATTTACTTACAATATTACAAAGTATCTAAAGTGCAAAATGTCAGCTAATGATCATATAATAAAAAAAATATTCCAGGATAACCATTTCACTAGAACAATACTGTTTGGTCCCCTTACTTTGCTTTCCTTTTAACATGAACTATATTGGTTGCCCTTGAACAAGTCAGGGACAGACTAACTCTAACTAGTTGTCCTAGCTGTGTCCTAGCAAGCTCACAGAAGTTATGTAAAGTGTAAAAGTAGATTGTACCTAAACCTCGAAATGGCCATAAAACAATTGTTAATGTTCAGTTAGTCTGAATTGAAAAAAATGTATCGCCATGAACAGGCAAGTTCAACAGTCTCCTGCTATGTTTTAAACTTGGAAACTAGGGGTGTATTAATTCCATCAGATAAAACGTTGAACATTAAGTCCAAAAGAGTTTGTAATAAATGAAATGGAATGAAACAAATACACTCCAGCATATGAACTAACCAACTGCATTATCAAAGCTACAGTTATACTTCACTGTAAGCCAGACCTGGAGTGCCACCCCAGTATCTGAGGTCTGTATGGGTCTGCCTTGGTATAAACCCAGAGTTAGGAGGACTTGGAAGGTCGTTATATCCTTTAGCTGGCCCCATCTTTTATTTGAGATCTGGAGGATGCCACAGAACAGCAGGGTAGATCATCTTTAAAAGGGAAAGAAATTGTACACTAAATGTTGATTGTCAGAAAGATATGTTGCATAAGACTATAAACCATTGGTATGAATTGGGAAGGGGGATTATGGTATAATGCCAATATATCATGGCGGAAGACTGTATCCATTGTGTTTATACAGTGGGGCAAAAAAGTATTTAGTCAGCCACCAATTGTGAAAAGTTCTTCCAATGAGAGAGACTTGTAATTTTCATCATATGTACACTTCAACTTTGACAGACAAAATGAGAAAATATCCAGAAAATCAATTTATTTGCAAATTATGGTGGAAAATAAGTATTTGGTCAATAACAAAAGTTTATCTCAATACTTTGTTCTATACCCTTTGTTGGCAATGACAGAGGTCAAACGTTTTCTGTAAGTCTTCACAAGGTTGTCAAACACTGTTGCTGGTATTTTGGCCCATTCCTCCATGCAGATCTCCTCTAGAGCAGTGATGTTTTGGGGCTGTTGCTGGGCAACACGGACTTTCAACTCCCTCCAAAGACTTTCTATGGGGTTGAGATCTGGAGACTGGCTAGGCCACTCCAGGACCATGAAATGCTTCTTACGAAGCCACTCCTTCATTGCCCGGGCGGTGTGTTTGGGATCATTGTCATGCTGAAAGACCCAGCCACGTTTCATCTTCAATACCCTAGCTAATGGAAGGAGGTTTTCACTCAAAATCTCACGATACATGGCCCCATTCATTCTGTCCTTTACACGGATCAGTCGTCCTGGTCCCTTCGCAGAAAAACAGCCCCAAAGCATGATGTTTCCACCCCCATGCTTCACAGTAGGTATGGTGTTCTTTGGATGCAACTCAGCATTCTTTGTCCTCCAAACACAACAAGTTGAGTTTTTACCAAAAAGTTCTATTTTGACATCTGACCATATGACGTTCTCCCAATCTTCTTCTGGATCATCCAAATGCTCTCTTGCAAACTTCAGACGGGCCTGGACATGTACTGGCTTCAGCAGGGGGACATGTCTGGCACTGCAGGATTTGAGTCCCTGGTGGCGTAGTGTGTTACTGATGGTAGGCTTTGTTACTTAGGTCCCAGCTCTCTGCAGGTCATTTACTAGGTCCCCCCGTGTGGTTCTGGGATTTCAGCTCACCGTTCTTGTGATCATTTTGACCCCACGGGGTGAGATCTTGCGTGGAGCCCCAGATCGAGGGAGATTATCAGTGGTCTTGTAAGTCTTCCATTTCCTAATAATTGCTCCCACAGTTGATTTCTTCACACCAAGCTGCTTACCTATTGCAGATTCAGTGTTCCCAGCCTGATGCAGGTCTACAATTTTGTTTCTGTGTCCTCTGACAGCTCTTTGGTCTTGGCCATAGTGGAGTTTGGAGTGTGACTGTTTGAGGTTGTGGACAAGTGTCTTTTATACTGATAACAAGTTCAAACAGGTGCCATTAATACAGGTAACAAGTGGAGGACAGAGGAGCCTCTTAAAGGAGAAGTTAAAGGTCTGTGAGAGCCAGAAATGTTGCTTGTTTGTAGGTGACCAAATACTTATTTTCCACCATAATTTGCAAATAAATTCATAAAAAATCCTACAATGTGATTTTCTGGATTTGTTTTTCTCATTTTGTCTGTTATAGTTGAAGTTTACCTGTGATGAAAATTACAGACCTCTCTCATCTTTTTCAGTAGGAGAACTTGCACAATTGGTGGCTGACTAAATACTTTTTTGCCCCACTGTATATAGTGCAATTCTATCATTTTATAGTGTCTTAATAAATTCTTGTCACACATGTAAATAAAACATTTCAGAAAAAGGGTATATTCAGACTAATAAAATGTATTTTGTTAGTCTGAAATATCTCTAGCATGAATAAAATTCAACGACAGTCGTGTTCAAAGTATGGACTACAAACACCCAAAAGGGTACTGCAGGTACTCTGTGTTTGGTGTGTATTTTCTATGCAGACTTCTTTTGTTGTCCAAAAATAAACAATGTATTATACATTTCGACAATGCACATAGTTTAAAATTAAGTTGCATATTATTACACTTTTGGAATCAGAATCAGCTTTATTACCAAGTAGGTTTACAAATACAAGGAATTTTCTATGGCACTATGGTGCATGACAGGAAACGCAAAGGTAGGTAAACATTTTTTATTACACAGTAAATATAAAATGGGCAAACATTTACTGTATAAGTAGCATAAAGTGCAATGTGCAAGAAATTAGACGAGAAAAGTGCATTTATGTAATGCATTAACTTAAATTAAGTTATGGGGCCAAAACTATTCACTTCATATGAAAAGCTTTAGTGTGCAATTTGGTGGTATCTGAAACTGAAAAGGTTGGGAACCACTGATCTAAGACTTACGAAGGGCAAAGCAACCTATGCAATGGGATGTACCTGATGTGTGGGGCGATTATGGAGGAAGGTGGGGGAAGACGGGTTTCCCTAAGGCCACCACCCTCGTTGGAGGAGGAACCAGAGAAGTACTCCGACATTACCCTCTCCACAGTTCAGGTCACTTTTATTCACATCCTCATTACCAGAGAAACTCAAGGTTCTTCTCACCCCACCTGTGCAAAAGTGAAAGACAACATAATGTGATATTCTGCTAGAGTCTTTAGAAATAATTTGACGAGTAAACAATATAAAAACCAACCCAGTCATAAAACCACAGCAAAAATACATTCAGAAAAAAAACATGTTGTTTCCACTAAAAACACTGTTGATAACATCAAAGCTTTTCCACAATAAATATATAATCTTTCTGGGTGCAACAGTTTTTTAGCCCTCTGTGCTAATGATCCTACATGCCCTGTGCAAAGACAGCAAGTTGTCTACAGCAGTGTTAATTGTGGCATCCATTTTTAGTAATGTTTTAAATGTAGTTATTCATTTTACTAAGATACATTGTAGTTGTAGTGACATTTGTCATTTGAATAATAACTTAGTGTAGTTATTGTAAAAATTTAGCCTTTTAGACACAATGCCGGTAAGACTGTCAATCTTACCAGCCAATTTTATAAACCAACAATACAATGTCCATAATTCACTTATTTGTTGACACATTAGATGAAGTAAACGATACTCAATATATACCCCTGCAGGTTACGCCTAAACTGCGGTTGTGATGAGGTTTAGGGGAAAGTGATGCAGAGTGAATAGACTGCTATGATGTTACGCGGCAGCATTAACAACGTGAAGCTTATTGTGCATTCTGACACGGCCGAAACAATAGATTATAAAAAGCTCCATGTTCTCGTAAAATAGCATCGTACAAGCAACCGCAACTACATGTCGTCAGTCTCTCCAAAGTAAAATCATGAGATCCGGTAACAGTCACAGAGGAACCAAGGATGTTGTCAATATAAGAACTACAGCTCCTATCAGCTGATGGTCACACGTGCATCACACAGGCAGGGGAAACATGCTGAAGATTCTGTTTTTTAAGCCAATAGTGACTAAACAGGGGTGGGATATTTTTAAGCAGCAGGGAGCCTGCGGTTTCAAAACATTATCTCTAGACTTAAGGTTCATAAAGCTACTGCCTGGTATGGCCATCAAGATATTGAGAGTAAGGTGACCGATAGCGGTCTGATAGTAGTTGGTTACCTGAAGGCCTGTCCTTTGCTGGGGTTGTCAGGATGGCCCTTAAACTTCTTAAACTTCTACCGCTCGACAAACAAGTCAACTGTCTGGGTATCCAACTTTTTTAACTTCTTGATCAGTCTTTTCAGAATAAACACCTCTGCTGTAATCTCTTTTTGGATCATGTTTCATTAATTTGCTGTGACGATACTGATCCATCTACTGTAAATGTAAGAGAAAAGGAAAGAAAGCGTATTTGTCAGATTAAAGTAATGACATTTGAAAAACAGTAACTTTAGAATACAAGCCGCTGACTGCACCTGCTATACAGGTAAATGAATGTAACAATAGAAACGTATTTCATCAATCATCCGTCATTTAGGATAAACATGGAATAGGAAGAATAGAAACAGTCGATTGTTATACGATTACATCCAAACTACATTCCAATCTGGCGGTACCAATACTGAATGCTGGCCATGTGACGCATATATTCCGTTTTAGCACGTGACTCACTGCCAGTAAATCAAAGACAACTGACTAACGTTCACTACCGATCTAATAAAAAGTAAGAGTAAAAGTACTCGCATGTACAACAACTTCCTTGTGTAACTACTATTCTCGGTTACAGTAGTACTAGCTGTCAACAGTGAAGTTGTAAACTGCACAGCAAACCTTATCTGATTTTTGCAAATAACAATTAAAATCCCACCATGCAGACAACTTTTGCCACCTCTAAAAATGAATTAACTACGGTAAGGCTAGATTCCTAACAAATCCACTCTCCGCCGCTCCTCAAATGCGCGTTCACGCGGGCTTCCGCCATTTGCACAAATGTTTCATACTTGTTTCATAATATAAATTGTAATATGAATTTTACCGAGCCACGAGTGTGTACAAAGGTTGATTAGTTTATTAAAAATACTGTCTGTCAAAATATGTTTTAAACATTCCAAAAACCATTGTATGTAAACACAGTATGTCGCAGCATCTACAAATTCAAGTTAAAACTTTACCATGCAAAGAAGAAACCAGATATTGACAAGATCCAGCATCACCACCACCACCTTCTCTGGGCCCAAGCTCATTTAAGGACTGAGGCAAAGTGGAAAACTGTTCATTTGGTCAGACTAATCAAAATTTGAAATATTTTGGGGGAATCATGAATGCTGTGTCCGAGAAGAGAGAACATCCGGCTTCTTACCACAGTTAAAAAGCCAGCATCCGTAATGGTATGGGGGTGCATTAGTGCACGTGACATGGGTGATTTGCACATCTGTGAAGGTCCCATTCATGCTGAACAATATATACAGATTTGGAGCAACATACGCTGCCTCCTGACATCCTGACAACGCCTATTACAACCGCATGGCTCCAAAGTAATAGAGTCCAGGTGCTAAACTGGCCTTCCTACAGTCCAGACCTGTCCTTCATTGAAATAATTTGCCACATAATGAAATAAAAAATACAGTAAAAGAGACCCCAAATTGTTGAGCTGCTGCAAACCTATATCAAGCAAGAATGATAAAACATTTAACTTTCAAACCTACAGCAATTGGTTTAATCAGTTCCCAAACGCTTACAGAGTATTGTTAAAGAGGGGATTTCACACGGTGGAAAAGATGCCCCGTCCCAACTTTTTTCAAATTTGGTGCTAACATAAAATAAAAAATGGGCATGTATTTTTCCACAAACAATAACTCAATAATTCTGAGATTCAACATTTGATATGTTATATTTGTACTATTTTCAATTAAATATAGGGATATGTGATTGGCATTAGTTTTTTATGTGCATTTTATAAAGCATCCAAACTTTCATGGAAACGGGTTTGTAGAGCAACCAACCCAACTTTCAAATGATCACAGTATACTTACTTCAAATTCTGTAAAACCTTTATCAACTTATTTAACTGTTTTACCACTAGTGAGTAATAAACATATAAAGACGCCAAAGCTGAAGAAGACACTGGAAAGCCAGACTGAAAAACACCTACACAAAACAGGGTGCTTGGGTCATGTCATGAAAATATGATACAGATCACATGATAAGTGTGTGGGATTGTTTTGCATGTTCTGGTACTGGGGTTCTTGAATGTGTGCAAGTCATTGAAATTAGCGGTTTGTGCAGAGCAGCCTTCACACAATGAAGAAAATATGTTTTCTTTCTGAAGAAATCTCAGACAGTATGCCAGAAGTGCTGCAAGATTATTGGTTACAGTAAGTTTGTCTGTAAACAACGGCCAGAGTACAGTACAACAAAATGCAGTTTACATCCAACCAGAAGTGCAAAAAAGAGCAGTGAAAATCTTTTATGCAGGGCAATGTGAATGCTCCCATGTACAAAATGAAATGAAGTGCAATGTATGCATGTGCAATTGGCATAGGTAAGTAATGTGCAATTTAAGTGCAAATATGTAAAGGGCAGTACAAACGGAATTAGTGCAAGTGGCACATGAGGTGTCAAAGTGTACATATGCAATTAGAAGTACAAACAGTATGCATTGTGCAAATGGCAAATAATAAAAAAGGTAGCAATGTGTTGAGGTAGTGGAGGAGGTAAGACTAGCGTCGGGTCACAGAGTTCAGCAGGGTAACAGTAGCTAGGAAGAAACTGTTCCTGAGCCTGCTGATGTGGGAATGAAGAAACCTGTACAGCTTGCCTGATGGCAGTTCGTGGCTCGGGTATGAGGGGTCCCTGATAATGCCACATTCTCTCGGCAGACAGCGCTTATGCTGGAGGTCTTTGATGGCGGGGAGCACTGGGTGGTTTTCACCACCTGCAGCAGGGACTTCCCGGCGGACGCATAGCACCCGTTGTACAAAACTGTGGCAAAACCCGAGCCACGAAGTGATGTTGTCTAACCTGACAGACTGGGGTCTGTTGGTAAGGTAAGATAGTCCAGAGTCCAGTTGCAAAGATAGGGGCTGATCTCAAGGTCATGGAGTTTGGTAACTAGCCTTGAGGAGGTGACCGTGTGGAATGCTGAGCTTGAAAGTCTATGAACAGCATCCTCACATATGTTAGGTGGAATTGACCACTCCAGGTCTGTAATGTATGAGAGGTGCCTTTGCCCCCTTGTACATTAGCTCTTGTTTTCGATAGAACGATCTGGCCACTTTAGCAACGTCCACTTTTTCTGAGTACTTTTGATGTGTTAGGACTTGATAACAGACTATAGCCAACTCTATATCTTTGTCTGAAACATAATACTAGGCAGAACAATTACAAAAAATAATGTCAATTTATTTAAATATTTTAGAAAAAAATACAAACCGTTACCTTAGACACATTTCACAAAGGCAGTAAAGCATAACCAAAAAACTCCACACAACAGCCTCAATAGTTCCGACCAGTAAAATGAGTGAAGTCAAATTTAGCTGAAAGGGGAATAAAATGTAACATATGAACACATATATACACAGCAAATTACTTTCAGATGTGACAATAAATTAAAACTTTTTATATATGAATGTTTATTAATGACAGGCATTTCAGAGCAAAAGTTTTGGGTTTAAGCAACATTTTGAGACCTTAGGATTAGTCTTACCTAAAACTTTGGTAAATTTAGGTATTCCCTCCAAGTAATCGACCTCTATGAATTGTCGATAAAACAATTTTACAAGGTTCTAACGGCAACCCAGTCACACAACACACACTGTTAACAAAAAATATTGTAGTTACTTGATTCAGAGACATCACAATACTTATGAAATACTATCAAAACCATTCTCTGATTGAACCTTATGTCCCTAAGCCATGATCACTCAAAGAAAACATTATTTTTTCTCTTTTCCAATAACTGTTATTAAGTTTGTTAAAAACAAATTGAGGTTCCTAAATGTATATATGTATGGCCAATAAGGGAAGTAGCTTCTTTAATTGATATCATTGCAAAAACCTTAATGTAAGGGGTATTTCAAAACTTGCATAATTGATTAAAGTTATTAACTTCGGCTGTCACTGAGCAACAAAATGTCAGTTTACTCACCCAAAGTTCTATCATTCTGAACAGATAGAATCTTATGGCTGAACATAATATTGTCTAAAGTTGTATATCCTATTGCTCCCCCTTAAAAACAAAACCTACAAATGCTTTAAAAAACTCCTGTCCTTAAAGCAAGGACCTGATGGGTTTAGGAAATTGAAATTAACTGATATTTGGGGGTAAAATTGATTTCTGAAAAATAAACCATTCTGACCACATCCAAGTCTGAATGTTTCCTGTTGCTAACTATAATCAAAGCTAATGAAAAGGGGGTTGTTTGTATCACCAAGCATTGCGCAAGTCTGAAAAATAATAGACTCAAGTTACATCAACCTTTCCAATCTACTTGAAAGATGGGGGGTCTAAACTTGCGAACTGTTCTGCTTTCAGTCTGCGGTAGAATGTTACCCAATTACAAAACTGATTAGCTAGGCCAACAGGTCTTATTGTCGGGTGTGCATGATAACCGTAACACAACACGGAAACCAATGAATTAAAATGTCTAATTTACTTAGTTGTTGTTTAGACATTTCAAGTCTTTACCAAACATACAATTAGTCAGTGGAAAAAATCGGAAAGGGCACTATTCTATTCTCAAGTATAGGTGGATTATATAGGAAAAGGCAAACACACACATCAAAAATAAAAGTAGCCAGGTATAGAGAAATTTTGCCAGGTATAGAGAAATGTATGATAAAATTCATACAACATGCCAGTTGTACAAACTGGGAACTGCCAATTGTAGGACATAGGCCGACACAAAAATCATACAAATACACATTAATGAATTTAAACAAACCATGGTAATAGTTAAAATCTTTCTTGTAAACACCAAATGGTTCAAATCTTATCTCTTATAAAGAGCGACTGATATTTGGAACTTCAAATACATCAATCTAAATATATTTTCTTTCTTCCAAAAATATGTTGGGCCAATGATAAAACTATCCCAAAGAGGCTCCAGCCCTCACGGCTTAGTTTAAAAAACAATAATCCATCTGGACTTCATGACATAAATGCATGCATAGAAATGTGTTGGACAGACATTATTGACTTGAATTATGGATCCAGTTCTATTAATACTATCTATGCATTTATTTTTTTCTGAGAGCCAAACTATGGACAAATAACTTTTAAAACTCGACCCACATACTGTGCAGTATGAAAATACCACTGTGCCTTTATTTCACATGCATGTCTATTTCTTAATGAAGGACTTGGTAGAGGCTTACTCTAACATTCATGAAGGCCAGTTGGTTTGTCTACTATTTGAATTCACTGATCAGGTTGGACAGGTTAAGAAAATTATTATTTGGGCTTTCCTTTCATATTAAAGCTTCGCTTTTATACAATTTCCTCTGATCAGTGCCTTTAGAGTAGGAAGCAAAAAGGAAATTATTATTAGACACATCCAGTTCAGATAAAATGGGATTTGACAATCTAGTTGAGTGTTAACATATCCCTCACTTGAAACATAAAACCGCATAGGCCTGCCACCAGAAAACCAATTACAAAAATTAAATAACAATAAAAATGTAAAAAAGCACACATGAAACACACAATTACAAAGAATATCCTTATTACAACAAATGCGTACATAGCTACATTCTGTCAAACATCACAACCAGGGATAAGAGTTGAAAAGTTCAAACCACTGTTATAGAATCACACATTTATCATTGAGCCACATTTCAAGTAAATTTGGTAGCATTGTATTCTATTGCATTTCTCCATCTAATCTAGTTGGTCTGGCATAACCGATAATTGTAGGCCACAAGTGAAATACTACTAGTATTTGCTAACTTGGAGCAAATAAAGGCTTTGGTTAGGCGATTGGGCTATACAGAGTTGTGGGTAATTCACATGATATAAGCAAGTATGCCATTGAACTGGAAAAAAACAATACTATTGATGAAGAACAATACTGCGCTCTCCTAAATTGCTGCATCTAGTGACGATACAGCATAGTTGCTGTAATCAAAGTACAATTTAACGGAACTTTTGACTCCTGAAGATGTTGACCTAAAGCATAATCAGTAGGCTTACAGCATGTGGCCCAGTCATTCTATATAAAACATTCATTGCTGAGGTTTCACAACAATACATTACTACAGCGTATACCATGATCTTTACTAACAAGACCAGTCAATGGGAGGTAAATTAGCACATAGATGTTACTGCAAGTTAATAACTGTATAGCATCAATTGATTTTCAAGTTAAGCATTGATACCTAGTCACGCTAGTTATAGAAAGAGGGATGTATAGTTGCTAGCCACCGTCCGTATATCATCTTTTTTTCCTTGTCATGGCTAGCAATTTCTCCTTCAGCTTTGCATTAGCACATACTGCCTATCATGTGAATGGCCTTCTAGGCCTTCTCTGCTATTAGCACACATTTCATGTAACTCCAACTACAGACATGGATAGTGTTTCACAGCCTTAATGCAGACTGCAAAATGTGTAAAAAGAAAAATAAATTAAAAAAAAAAAACACTTGAAATTACAAGTACATAAAGGTAGAACTAGCAGAGAATAGCATTTGCAGCATAACAAAAACATACAAACCAAACAAAAATAAAACCAAATCCAAAAACGGGAGTAAATAAGTAACAAACATCCAAACATAAAATTCCACCTCCTCTTTGAACTAGATTGTCGATGATATAACTGCTTCTCTTCAAACCTCAAGAGCAGGTTTTGATTGCAAAAGAAAATAACTCACAAGTAACAGTAACCACAGCAACAACAAAATCTGTGAAAATTTGTATTTTTTGATGAGTGGAAAAAAAAAAAAGATTAAAATAACAGAAAAATCAATGCATATTTGGAAATCCAGATAAAATGCAAAGCAATTTAATATTTGAGAAAAGAAAACAACTGTAGCTAGATACATCGTATATGCAAAACATATTGCGTCACCATACATCAAATACATCTGTATTAGGCGTAATCTTAAACATACTTTGTCTGCAAAGCCAACAGTTCCAGGGACGGACGCTCAGAAATCCACAATTCCCCATTTGAATTCAGTGGATCCCAAGGTCCTTTTACTATATTGCCCATACACAAGCCCCTTCAAGTATTCCAGTCAGAAAGTCTTGGAGTGCCAAATGAGGAGGCCATGTCCATTTCTCACTCCTGTGTGAGAAACCTCATCACACAGCATGTCTTTCACAATACAAAGAGACCAGGCCACAGTGGCCCTCCTGCCGGTCTGTAGGCCTCGAGGTGAAACAGCCCCATGAGGATGGAGTCATCAGCCTGGTTGGAATCCAGAGTCTCCTCACTCTATAGGGCTGTTGCTGCTGGCCTGGACCCCAGAACCGGCTCGGCTGATCTGCAGCCAGGGAAGTTTAGCGCAGTTTTTAAAAAGCTGCTCGATGGCAATGTGACGAACATGGAGTTCCGACGTCAAAGAGTCTTTCTCCTGCACGGCCTCCGTCAGCTCCTCAAACACCTCTGTAGAGGGAACAGAGCACCGATCATCAACAGGTATGAGGCATAAGGTGCAGCTTCCAATGAGAGCACTACAAATATATACATGTTCTCCCCCCCAACTGATCAGATGCAATACTGAGAACTGACATTGGTGGAGTTGCCCGATAGCCGAAGTAAGTTATCAAGCAGGATCAGCCAATCGCTAACTGGGTCATCACTGGAAATCAGCCATGTTTAACCCTTTCCCCACTAGTGAACTATGCGGAAGCCAGACTTGCCAAAAATCTGTAATAAATGAAGTCTATATATGCAATAAATTAAGTCTATAACAAAATATGGAGAAAGTGAAGGGGCCTGAATACTTTCCAAAGGCACTGTATATATTGCTATGTAATAACTCAGAAATCAATTTACAGTTAACTTTAACCGATGGCTCTTTAAGTGTCTCTTACTTTGAATCTGTGGCAGGAGCTTGCCGTTTAGCTGGTGGAGCTCATCCATACTCATTTTATTCACTGAAAGACAAAATGCACATATTTGGTAAAAGAAACAGCATGCATGATGAAGTAAACCATTTTAAAAGGTTCTCTGACAAACCAATGGACCTTCAGGCACTTGTCGCATAGCAACAACAAACTAAGCAGAGAAAAAGCTATGGGTCAGAAAGTTACACTGTCATCATTTACAAAAGCGTGGGACAAATGACATGCAGCAGACAAACGACCGTAGTGCCGTTTGGGCACAGAAAACCCAAGGACACTGAGTCAGAGTAGAGAAAGGAGAGTGAGTAACATGGTCCTAGCCTGCGTCACTACATAATTAAGCACGGAATTAGAGGGTGGCCACCTGAAAATGGAACACAGTTTTACATTTAACACTTTCACTCCTATCCAGAGCATCATCCAGCGTATATCTTTTGTAATGGTCCCTAATGGGAATCAAACCCACTACCCCCTACCAACAAAGCTACATGGAACTTCGTCAAAGGTAAACTTTTTTTCAGAGGAAAAAGACTCATACCCCCCTGGTTAGGCGACACCAACACAAGTTGTTTGTATCCACGTAATTCAATCAATTTTACTAAGCCTGTGTGCTGTGTTAAGAATGAGCGTTACAGCTTTTGGTACAACGTAAATGGTGACAATTAAGAACTCACACTCTTCTCTGGTGAGACCATTGTTTGAGTGCAGCATCTGGTGGTCTCCCCTAGAAGACTGGCTCTGGCTGCAGTGATGAAGGCCCCTCCTCCCATTGGTTCCCCATTGGCCCCCTAGGCCCGGTCTGTCCTCCAGGAAGTCCAGCTCCTGGGCTGAGTGGCACTCCAGCATGCCAGTGGCATAGTCTGGCAGGCCTCCTGTTCCTATTCCCTGGTAACAGCGCGGGGTGTAGCGAGGAACCTGGGCGTCTGACTGGGGCAGTAGTTTATGGTCTCCATTCTGGCTGTAGCAGATGACCTGGTGCTTGCCCCCTCGCTGGCTCAAACCTCCATCTAAGCCAACAGAGTCTTTGTTCTGGGCGTACTGCACAATGCGGCCGATCCTCTGGCTCAGGGCCAGCTTCATGCCCTCGTAGGCACTGCGGGAGACCTTGGAGCGAGACAGCTTCTGGTTGGCAATGAGGTGGTACTTCTCAAAACATTCCCGGTGGCCTCGTAGGGATTTGGAGTGCAGGAGGGTGGCATGAGACACACCTGCAGCAGGCAGAGACAAAAAGATACAGAACAATGAGAGAAGACGATGATCACTGCAGTATACTGTATGCATTTCAAACGTTATGGTACTGTACTGTTGGCTTTGCTTTATTCCTAGTAAAGTAGCTGAAGATTTGAAAGACGTCAAGTTACAAAACTCAATCTATCATCACTCCTCAATGCTCCTGTCCCATTGACAGAAGACTAGGCAAAAGAGCTCAACCCGGTAGCTCAACTGTTAGCCAGCTACATTTAACTGATTATTAACTGGATTGGGCAAATAATATAATATGATTTGAGGCCCTACTGCAGGGTTGATCAATGACATGGGGAAGGATGAAAATAGAGAAGAGTTAGGCCTGACTTCTGCCGGGTTGATCGATATTATGCGGAAGGATGAGAATTGAGAAGGGTTTGGCCTGACTACCACAGGGTCGATGACATGGAGAAGGATGAGGATTGAGGAAGGTTAGACCTGACTACTGCAGGATTCATATCTTACACAGAATAGGAGAAGTAATCATTTCTAAAAAGGACTCTACTATCTACAGACAAAGCTGGCAGGCCATTGCCTTCTCATCCTAATGACTACCCATTTTCTGCTACATAATCTATATTGCTTTTCAAAAAGCATTACCGCAAATGTATATACATATTTTTTTAAGTGCTCATAGTATCAAGAACCATTTTTGCACTGATAAATGCCCTGACCACCCTTTTAAAAGGCATTACCTAATCTAAAGAATCTAATTTAATTTCTATCAAACGAAAGTGTACTGTGAGAGCTCTAGAGTGTAAGAGCCTCCAGCGTCCTCAAAGCGGTTCACCAATTTACAGTGCTCCGAATGTACTTGAATACGCACTCAAATATATTGCTGCAGATCTAGAATTTTTGTTTAAGATTCATGCTTTAAGTCACTAACTGCCAGAATACCCCAGAACACTGTCCCTCTGGAGTGCCAGAGGACAATATTCTAAAGGTTCAGAATTGTCCCGCAAATACTCAAATCTTAATAAGTCACTTATTTTCTTCCACAGCATTAATAAGCATTTGAATTGTGACCACGCCCACAGGAATCGGCTCATAGCAGCAATTCTGTTAAAGATATCAACCATCCTTCGACCAAATTTTAGATACTTGTCCCAAGACGCTATAAACCAAGTAGGAGCTCTCATATCGGTTCAGAGCTCTACATTCTGAGGCAATCTCGCATTGACAAACCTATTTATTATGTTTTTTCATACAGAAATGATGTGTATGTTACAATGTTAATGTTTCTCTGTCAGTCAATACAGAACTGCCTACAATGGATATATTTAAAATATTAGATAGAACTAGCAGCTAACATTATTTCATACCAATTGTAAGAAATTACCTGTATGATACATCTGCACAAGCATTTTGCAGATTTAGAAAATGAAGCAATCAAAACAAAAATGACCTACTAACCATAAACACTACTGATTCATTATCTAAAACGAGGGGCCCCTTTGGCACCAATCCATCCTGTCTGGAACAGTAGCTTGCCAGTTGCTGGGCAAGTTTACTACCATGTTGCTGGCTACTGTTACAAACATGAAAACTTGATGACAGGGCTCCTTTCGTGAAGTGTATGTTTGTAGCTTTAGCTTAGTGAAATGTGTGTTTATGGGTTGTTTAGAAAGTTAATTTAGGTCGGTCTACTGTCTTTCTCTAACGGGCCTATTTCAATCACAAAGAAAGACATGCTGGAACCTAAACTCTGACTAGCTCACATCAAAACAGGAAAGGGGGTTGAGATGGATGCTCTAGTTAGGAGTTAACCTCTACACACCATGTAAGCGCGCAGGATGAATGCATACATGCCTGCCAAATAAGTCTATTGTACCAGGCTTACAAACAATTAAAAAGACAATTATTCAGACAAATGCTTGGTCCATATCAGTAAGATGAAAAAATTAACACCAGCTTTTAAGATGAAGGATGAAAACATAAAAAAAAAAAAAAAAACTCTTCTTCTAATCTTGTCACAGTAAAAAAAAGAAAATATGTCCTGCCCTTATAAATTCATATCACAGCCAACAACCGGAAGACACTTAACTGAAACTATATACCAGACAAAGGTTAAGTGGAGGCCTGGTCTGTGAGAGCCGGAATTCTTACTGGTTTGTAGGTGACCAAATATTTATGTCACGCAATAAAAAGCAAATGTATTACTTAAAAATCATACAATGTGATTTTTTGGAGTTTTGTTTTAGATTCCGTGTCTCACAGTTGAAGTGTACCTGTAAATTACAGACCTCTACATGCTTTGTAAGTAGGAAAACCTGCAAAATCTGCAGTGTATCAAGTACTGGTTCTCCCCACCGTATATATAGACCAAACATTGGTCCAAAAGTCCCCAATTTGGACCCAACTAGGTTTTCTAGATGGTTTACAAGGCTACTTCTGGACAAAGGTTATTTTTTAGGGGGAAAGAATCAGACATCAACATTTTATTAGGAAGATTACGGTTAGCATTTCAGCAAAGTAACAACAATGAACCCTCTTGTTGTACCTAAAACACAAAAAAGTGTTGACCATGAGCACTGAGACAGACAGTACTGTGGTGGATGCAAAAGCTGCAAGGCTAGAAATGGAAGCTTGGAGAGCTGGCCTGTGACAGTATTTTGTTCCACAAAATAACATACAGGGACCATAATGGCCCAAAACCCGAGCAGCGCCCCATTAGTCAAAGTACAACCGAGGCGTGCCCTCGGCCTATAGCTAAGCAGCTTAATGGCTATGGTTAGCAATACTCTCTGACACAAACATGTAGGTGATTCGATGTCTTTGGCAGAAATATTCCACAAAGCATGGACTTTCAGGCAGCAGCACTCAAGGCAAGAGGCTTGTATAAACACAGAATGCTGTCCTGAGAATCAGCTTTTTGTTGGCTTTAGCACATATCCAGCTGAGGCACTTTAGCTTGCCTTCAGAGAAACCCAGTCACAGAGCAGCTGTATCAAACGAGTCATGCGGACTACTCTCATGCTGCCTGAGTCAGACTACTGTTTTACATCGATTTGAAAAAAGCAAAGGAAGGTCAGAAAAGGCAGACATGATCGGTTTTATCATGCCATGCTAAGAAACAGATTCCAACTGGAAAGACCAGAGCTAATCTCAGGGGCTATAAGAAGCAGATAGATAGTGTAACATCCATCTGGTCTAATCCAGCTGTCTCTATTTAGCAAACTGAACTCGGTACTCCAGACGGAAGGCTGAGAGGGTCAATAAAGGTTGGTGCTCTTGGCCTAATCTTAATCCGATGTAACCATCTAGTTCATCTTAAAAAACCCTTCTTTGCAATTCATTCAATTCAACTGTTGCAAGGGCTGCCCCAGAATAATGAAAATGTTGTTTGACCAATCTGACCCATGTTACGCTGTTCTTTGACTTTAAAAGGTCTAACGGGCCATGCTATTATTGTGAGCAAAAAAAACAAAACAATGTTACCAAGATCCAACCATTGCTCTGTGGTCATCAGCGGAGCTGCTGCATACCAGGCAGTAATGCAGCCTGAGAGGATGCTCTCAATAGTGCACCAGTATAAATTTGTACGATTTTGGCAGATAGGACAAACTTGTTGAGTCTTTAGGAAGTATAGGCGCTTTTGGGCAGTTTTCACCAGAGTCTGCTTGTCTGGACCAGGTGAGGTCATCTTTGATGGACAAACGGTGGAACTTGAAGTTGAAGATCTCTACCTCAGCACAATCAATGTGTATGGAGGCATAATCCCCCCTCTGCCGCTTCCAGAAGCCCACAATCATCTCCAAATCGAACAGATGTTAGAGAGGTTGTAGTCCTGGCATCATGTAGCCAAGTCACTTACCTCCTCTATGTATCCCATCTTATCGTTGTTGGAGAAGAGACCCAGAATGGTGGCGTCATCCGCAAATGTAAGTATGACATTGAAGATGTGAGTAACCAAGCTGTCATGCATGAACAGGGAGTACAGGAGGGAAATAAGTATGCAGCCCTGAGGGGCTCCAGTGCTAAGGGTCAGTGCAGATGAGGTGATGTTGCCAACTCTCCCCACTGGGGTTTCAATCGTCAGAAAGTCCAGGATCCGGCTGCAAAGGAAGGTGATGAGACCCAGGGTCCTGAGCTTGGGAACGAGCTTAGCGGGCACACTGTTGAATGCTGAGCTGTAGTCTATGAACAGCATCCTCACCTTTTCTAGGTGGAAAGGGCGGTGTGTGCAGTCAGGGTAATGGTATGGTCTGTAGACCGGTTGGGGCAGCAAGCAAATTGAAGGGGATCAAAGGTGTCAGGAAGGATGGAGCCGATGTGGGTTCTGACCAGCCGTTCAAAGCACTTCATGGTGGAGGTCTGTGCAACAGGGCAGTAGTCATTTAGGCAGGTGATGGAAGGCACCCCCTGAGGACACGTGGCCTGGAATGCCTTCCGGCCCCGCTGGCTTCCGAGGGTTCACTTTTAAAAGCTCTCCTTTTTCCATCTTTAATGGCATTCTGTAGCACACACCTGGATCTCCTCAAATCCTCCAGATCCCCAGAGCTATATGTAGAGGACAATGCATTGAGCTTAGCACAGACATTAACATTAGCCCAGAGCTTTATGTAGAGGACAATGCATTGAGCTTAGCACAGACATTAACATTAGCCCAGAGCTTTATGTAGAGGACAATGCATTGATCTTAAAGGTAGGTGGGACATACCTTTACAGATTTGAGCTCCATGTCTGATGAACAGTGTACTGAAATTACTGCAACATCCGAACCCCAGCGGGAGTTCACCATAACGCAGACCCCTCCGCCTCCATGTTTACCTTATCCCAAAGTCCTGTCCTGCCAGTAAATGGAAAACCCAGGCAGAGTCATGGACCATATGGTATAACCAAGTCTCAGAAAGTTAATCCATGGGTGTAGTTTGTCCATTTTAGTGTCCAGGGATTGAATATTTGCAAGTAAAATGCCTGGAAACGGCAGATTATAGCATCATGTCCGAGAACTCCAAAGGATACGTTTCCCTCTGTTCTTTTTCCTCCGTCGGCGAGTTTATAAATAAATTGGCAGCAGGACAAAGGAGTTGCAGCAACTGCACCGGTAAGTTTAGAAAAAGTCTGCAAGTCCAAATATGCTTGATCATACCGTATGAGCAACAGTGCAGCATGTACAAATAAAAACAATACAACAGTATTAAGCTACATAATTAATGCAGAGCCATTGTCAGTGCGACCTTCCTCTATGGCCTCACGCTGACCTGCCAATGTCCACTGGTATTATGATTACACCGGTCTTAATTAGTCATGCTAGGAAAGGCTAACTATGTCTCTAACAACACTTTCCCTAAAGTGTCTTGTGCACCCAAGCATCTGTTGCCAAGTCGTAATGTTGACGCGAGACAGCAGAGTCTTGTCAACAGACACTGCACTAACTGGGGTATAACAAGCCAGTTCTTCCCTCATTAAATGATGTATTCAGGCAGGTCAATCTAGAAAGAGCTAGATAAGATATGTTGCAAATTATTCATGGATTAGCCTAAATATTTTACTGTATTCCCAGAACAGGTTCCATTAAGACAAATGATAATAGCCTTGTTTCCCATACTAGAATTACCACAGAAAACCACAGATTATATTTAACCATCCCAAAAGAAATACCCTGAATGCTAGAAGAGTGGTGTTTACAATAGACGCTATGGGTGCCAATACAGCAATGCCAGCATGTTTCTTTTTCTTATCCCTGTTCAGTTAGGTTAGGACGATTTGGGGGCTATCAGGTTGACACAGCCTAAAACCCTCAACATAATCAGGAGCTTGTTGCAGCTGGAGGTGAGGAGTTCAGCCTAAGAGCAGCACAATGACACCAAACTGCTTGCACATAGCGGCAGCATCAGCTTCATCATTCCATTGCATTGTGTCTGACCTGAGTTGCTGATCCTCTCTTTTGTCTTCTCTGGAATGTTCTCCAGGCTCCCATTTACTCTCCTCATAACAACCGTGTGTGATGTCACTCGCCAACAGAGATTCCCTCTCTGTTATGTAACGGGTGAAACAGGAATACTGTGACACGCAGTGTGCATGCATTTTCCCTTGGTCAAATCAAAAAGTTCTGCATTTATTTTCTAGGAATATTTACTTCTCTAAAACACCAATAAATGTACAAAAAGAAGTTTGTTGATAATGGCACATGAATCACAACAGATGGCGTTGTGGTGATCAGGTGACATGTGTCTGATTGTAGAATATTGTTTATGTTTTATTGTATAGGCTAGTTGGTGTTAATTGGCTTTGGCAACAATGTATTGCAGTCATCTCAACAAAGCCACTTTTATTAAATAGTGTTTTCGTGTGGGCCTGGATGCTAATTTACTTTCAGGGGAAGTACAACAGCGTAATATCCCTCTTGTAAATGTGTAACCACTGTGATAACAAGGCATTCACGATGTATTCCTCAGAGAAGTTAACACTTTTTTACACAGTAAACAGTGAAATGTTTTAGAAGATTCCCTGATGTCATGTTCTGGAAGCACAAAGCTGCGCCACAATAAACTGACAAAAACACTGAAAAGAGTTACGATAAACTGGCCATATGTTTTTGCAAGCAGTAGAACATTTTAACTCCTATTGTTGTTTATCTTCGGTGTAAAACAAATACCCCCCAAACCAGCTCATGTAGTCTAATCAATAAAATATTTTAAAGCGTGTGCTCAGCATTTTTTTGTTTCACTTAAATTCAATAAATAATGATGCTGAAGTATCATAAATATTTATATATTTTAGTTTTTTTTTACAATCATACTGGTCAATAGGCATGTTAAAAACAGCTTTTGCTAAAGCCATGGTACCTATAATATCTCCAACACTACAGGCGTGTTTGCTATTAACCGCTAAATGTTGATCCTTGCTCCCTACTGGAAAATACTCATTAAATCTTGCAGAACCTCTTACACCATTAATTCTATAATGGATGTTTAATTACCTTCAAATAAGGTATGTGTTCTGTAGGCTTAAACCACCCAGCCACTATGATAAATGCAACTATCTATAGGACATGTTGACTTTAATTAATATTGGCAACATTCTGCCCTGGAGAAACGTACACGGTTATCAAAACACAGAGCTGGGGTAAGCCTACACAAAACACAGACATAAACTGAAATGATTACAAAATTCTTTATGGGACACATGCAAAAAGTATCAGTATAACATTTTACTGGGGGATTAGGATGCATCGACTATCTACTCTTTTAAATCGTAATCTGAATGAGAACATATGGGAAGGCCAGTCATTTGTTAATTATCCCTGAGAACAAATGGTTGAATCAGGAACTCTGAAGTTTCATGGTTAACATATTGTTGATACTCTGGGCCTTTAAGCCACCAACAACCAGGAATCACTGCTACACAGCTGGTTCTAGAGAGAAACTAGGGGGGACAAAACAATAGCTACTCTAAGGCTGCATTATCAGTATTAATAGCCAGTATGGTAGGAACAATATTATCAGTATTAATAGCCAGTACTGTAGAATACAACATTATCAGTATTAATAGCCAGTACAGTAGGAACAACTATCAGTATTACTAGCCAGTACTGTAGGAAGGAAACTAGTCAAGGAGGGCAAATTCAGCTTGAAACAACAGTGCTTTACTAACAGGTAGAAACAACAGTGTTTGACTAACAGGTAGAAACAACAGTGTTTGACTAACAGGTAGAAACAACAGTGTTTGACTAACAGGCAGAAACAACAGCGTTTGGACCGCCAGGATCAGCCATGGCAATACCAGCTGCAGCAACTGACAAAGCCACAAGGACACAGACAATTGGACTGTGTGTTCTAAAGAGGAACTCAGCAAGGACACAGACAACTGAACAGTACATCATAAAGAGGAACTCAGCAGGGACACAGACAACTGAACAGTACGTCATAAAGAGGAACTCAGAGACCAAACATAAAACAAGGACTCTCAGGGATGCCAGGGTGTTCTTCCTATTATTTCTAACACAAAACACACCACCGCTACAGCTAATGGACCTGCACCGTCCACGGTCGGGATCGGTCAATCCATAGTTACCACAAAAAAAACTAGTGGCTCTGTCAGCATCATGCTGTTTCCAAATTGAGGTGATATGGTATCATTGGACCCTGAGCTAATGAACTCTGAGCGGAAACCCTTTCAACAAGAATTACTTGAAAATGTGAAAGCTTTGGTAAAATTACTGACATTTTTGTAATCCTAGTTGTGGCTCCTGATATATATAAGTAACGAGAAGAGTTTTAATGGCAAATCAAATGGCTAATTTACCAAGTCAAAAACAGTGCAAAAGACCAAGAATGGCAATGGGGGGCAAAGAGAAGCAAAAACACTACATGGTGCACTTAGACAGTGTGGACAGAGACTAGTTCTGTGTCCTCCGTGTGTGCCTTAATGCAAGCAGGTAGAATTACATAACCTGTGTGCTTTCATATAGACGGTTAATGAACAAGTAGCCTATCCTCCTCAGAGAAATAAGCCCATGAAACACTAGTAATCAAGTTCTTAAACTTGAATTAAAAAAAACGGCACTATACACAATATAAACAAAACGGGGGGGAAGACGAAGCATGATCACACAACACTCACGTGCCCGTTACATAACGGCTGCTACATGGCCAATGACCACAGAGGATATGTAAAAACACAGTAACAAACGCCCACATAGGCCCATCAAGACACAATGACACTGGGACTTAACAATGGAAACACTTGGGTTACAGACTGGGGCATCTACACAAGATGCCACAATAAATCTCTGCTGTTGAATCATGTACACAAGTAAACTAAAGAAAACAGGGTACATTCCATTCAATAAATATACTCCCAGTTCCGGGATCGGCCAAATGCTCCATGCATGCACAGCACATACAATGAAAAATATAAATTCCCCGTCAGAATAAAAGCATATCCTGATTCAGTGATTCAGTCTATTCTGGTATCATCTGTTGCTCGATCAATAGGATCACTCTCCCCTTTCATGTTGAGATAAATGCAGAACTCTTCCACACAACGGCTCCGCTCAGCTTTTGCCTGACATCACAGACAGACAGAGCCACACAGCACATCAGGTCCCCCAAGGAGTGAGCCTACTTCAAATTTGCTCTTAAGTAAGAGTGGGGAAAATGTACTTCAGAACATATTGTGGCCCCTGGTATTGCCTAGGAGAGTGAGTAGCAGTAGTCCGCTGTGTTTCAATTAAAGAGTTGGGAGTGAATAAATTAACGGATGGATGCAGAGCTCACATCTAACGGGCCCTTCAGACCAATTGTCTGTCCACTGCAGCCTGAGGATATTACATAATGTCCCTGATGAAGACTTTAGTGGTAGACCTTGAACAGCCACCAAAGCACATCCTCAACATCATGCTGTGCATCTGTAGAACATGATGCTTTGACAAAGGCTTTCACCTGGTGACCGGGAACAGATTCAATGACACAGACAGGTGGAGGTTTAAAAACCGAAATGTGGTCAATTTGCCGTGCCGACATTTCCCTATTATCCAAGGCTTTGCTGGAAATGTGTTCTGGCAGAGCCTTAGCCCTGTTCACGTTCCAACTGTCCAGACTGTTTCATTGTGCAGGAAGTTTGTGCAGACAACCCACAACGCAGTGGCATCTCAGCGATCCCTTATGGCTGCATCTTTACAATGTTTCCAAACAATAAATCCCCTTCAGTCAGGCTAGAATTCATTGATGTAACAGGAAGTAACCAAACAGTAGTGCACCATGCACTGGAGTTGCTTCTGGAGTAAAACGTGTGTAGTTATTGTAAAACCAGGATAAATTCAACAATGTACTAAAATACTTATATAAATGGAAGAAATAATTTTAAGAATTCCTAACATGCTATTTATATTAACTTTGTAATGTCCAAAATACCAAATCCTAGCGATATCAGCAGTGTTTTGGACATTATTTTATCTTCAGAATGGTATGTGTAATTGCTCGAATAGTATTTGGTTAAGCAAATCACATGTATTTAAACACAGTACCACATGGGCAGTACTACACAACGAGTGAAGGAGGGGGTGTTGTTCTGATCTAACAGAGGTTCAATGGCTATTCATGTGAGAAAAGAGAAAGAGCACTGCTGGAGAAGATCTAGAAGCCAAAATGTATTAACACAACATTGGGTTTTTTGGATGGAGGAGTCTAGAAAAGTTAGTTATCTAAGCTTGCCAACCAGCAAGCTAGAGTCCATTTACATAACCTACCATTTTCTACACTCTCCACCTTTAGATTTCACAACCTAACATAACGTAGCATTTTGAGGCCAAATAATTTTTTTATGTAGGCAACATTCATTCCGTAAATATATTCCATCTTCCCTTCAGTGAGTTAACTTTTATCCACTCTTCTAACAGGAGGCTATGTGGTATGCATTAGGACATTTTGACTGAGTGGGTAACCACCCCACTATCACTTTTATTGACAAACACGTCATAAAAATGACTCTGAATCATTGTATATATTTTTGGACTTGAGATTGGAATTTCAATAATAGTTGGAAAAATTGCGTTTAAGTCATTATTTCCACCAAACAAATTCATACAGGTAAACTGTATGCGGGGGACACAAAATTTAAAACACACATGGATTAACATACACATACTAGTACTCAAATACTAATTCATTTTGGTTATTTGAATATTAAGCTAACCGTCACCATCCCTAGTGTGCATCCAAGTTCTTAGATGTACTCCTAATACATAAGGAAACTCTTAAAATGTTTACAATTGGGCTTCAAATATCTGATACAGATGTTGGAGGCAGTAGCTTTTTGTGTAAAGAAAGACAAACCCTTCATACAGTGCACCAAAGAGGTCAAGAAGATTACATGAATTAACTAAATATTAAGATGAACATGTGAAAGTGATGTTTGTGGTTTACATGATAACCACCAAGAAGCAACTACAAGACAGGTTTTTCAGTTGAAAATGCAATTTAAGACGATGCCAAAACTTGATATATTAGTTGTAGCAGCGCTAGTTGATTTTTTTTCTTTGCGTTTCCTTGTTGTTCTGGGGATATTGACAGTCTAGTAATGCTAGAGGACAAGTGTCAGCATGTTGAATGTGTTAGCAGCGGCACATACCTTTGTATTATGTTCAGTTACAATACTCAAATATCGCCCGTCTGTAAAGGGCTCAAGCACATGCAGATAGACCCAAGGGGGGGCTGAACCGCTGGCCTTTTCCCCTCAGACTCAACAAGTTCTGCTGCCTGCATATATTTGAGGAGCCCTATTATATCATTTTGGCCCACGCCCCTGAAAAAGTCTGTGCATGGCCCTACAAAAGGCACATTCACACCTCAATCACTTGGTTGGTTCTTCACTCCCACTAGGTAAACAAGCACCCTGCCTTCTCTCTCACCTTCAATGCTCAGATCAAAACAGACATGGCAGAAGGACATGGTCCCCGTGTCGGTCTCCAGCTTGCAGACACTGCAGATGTTGTCATCATTCAGGTCGATGTTGACAAACTGCTCCTCTTCGTTCATACTGCCTGGTGGGGAGAAACAGAGTGATAAAAGCACATGACGGGACATGCGACAGACAGCAGTGCTTACACAACATCCAGAAACTGTTTTGGCATCTCCCCCCTTCAAAAATTGCAACATGCACTCCCTTCCCAACAAGGATCTAACCCTAACCCTAACACTTTCTGTTAACGGCTTTAGACTGCATTTCTGATTAAAGATAACGCAGAATACAGGCATCCACCTTGTTTACAATTAAATCATGATCAGCTGAACTGCTCATATGCGATAACTCCCATAGAAAGTATTCCAAAGCGTTTTGCAATAGGTTTCTATTCTTGATTCGATTCAACATGTGTCTGTTAAAACATTTGTGAACTGTTGCAGGAGGTGCTAAAACCAAACAGGGAAAATATATTTTAACCCAAGTGGTTAAAAATGTTCGTCTGTGCTTTAAGTTGCTGCACATCTAAAATTCCCTCGAATATTTTGCAGGAAATCGAAATTTCAAGTAGATGACAGTTGACTACTGCTTCGATAATGTGGCCATTCAAGAATGTGACAGACCGATATCCTTACATTACACAGGTTTCTAAATATATTATACTTAGACCTTACAAAACAAGAGAGTAAACGGATACATAAGACATAAGTGTTGTCGAGCTTCTCGCTAAAGAGGCTATTTATAACAGTGAAGATTACGGACGAGCCACAAAGAGACTATAATACAGGATCAGTCTAGAGAAGCATGTTCCATATCTCAGAAGAAAATATTTCGTATATTGATCGCGACAAGGTCCAGCAGTGAACGTTTACACCTGAGGGAGAGCACTGACACGCTGAAATGATGATATTCCGTAACTGTAGTTAGCTAACGTTTGTTGTTGAGAATGGACAACAACAATACAGTAACATCTTCACAAAAACATACATCAGCAGAAAAAACATGAACATCTGAAGTTACATCAACTACATAGCTAGTTTTCGATATATTAGTATCAACTATATAGATAGTTTTCGATATATTAGCATACTGTGTTGAAAACTACCATATTGCTGTCTTGGAATCCATCACAAATTGTGTTGCTAGTTTACTACAAACGATTGAAATTAGCAGGCTGCTAGCAAAAGCTATACAAGTTTCTACTAGCAAGCCGCGCTAGCAAAGCATGTAGCTAGCTAAGTCGTGACCCGTTATCTTGTCAACTTGTAAAATGTCCAACAATAGCAAATAAATACATGTTTGCTTCACTGTAAAGCAGCGTAATATGTTGTGCTAGTTATATCTACCTTGTAGCTAGCTAATCCTTTGTAAAATCTTCAAGAAATTCGGCGTTGTTTAATTTCCCTTCACCTTGATCCTCGAGCGCCAATAGGGCAGTGAAGTAGTATTGATGGTATCTACTAGCTCCAGGACTAGAGCACATTACCAAAGATATCGGATAAAATGAGATAGTCAAGAAATGTCTCAGCCATCAAAATAGGATTAGTTGTCCAGAGCAGAAAAATGCAATAATCCAATGAGGATTCAGCAAAGCTAGTTCTATGAATACATGTTTTATTATTCCAATGGAGTTGTTGACCAACCGCGTGTATTGAGGGCGAAATGTTAGTCTCTAAATATGCATAAACCACCTCCAATTTCAATAGGGACAACTCCGATAAAATAAATATTCGGGATTAATATCAGGGATTTCACATACATCACAAATTAAGTATTCTATTAGATACAATTAAATTCACCCATGTATATACCAATGCATTATTACCTGAATAAAATTCGATACTCCTCCTGGTAAACCGTTTACTTTACGTGGACAGAATCTCGAGGGAGTAATCCTCTCACCGACTCTTCCTCTCTGACATTGCTTTGAGTGGAGGGGAAACTCCCACTTGTTCGGAATAAACCACTTGTAAATTAGAGGGAACGTTATTATGCCAGTTCTGTGAAAAGGCGTCCTGTTAAAATATAACTAATTATTACACACATTTAAAAGAAAAAAATGGTATATTAAGCAATAAGCCACACATATCATTATGGTGAATGCAGGTAAAGGTAAATAGCATGTCGCGTTGGACCAGCCTACCCATTTACCAATACCTGTGACTGTACTGCACTGTCTCGCGTGCCTTTGCTTCTATAAAACGTTACCAACTCGAAAAACAGTGATTTTGTTAGCGGATTCGAACCTCTGCGGGTTTTTTATATATATATATATATATATATATATATATATATTCTTTATATGTTAAATAACTGGTTGACGGTTTTATCACAAGTGTGGCCATATGCCGATTTGCAATCATTGGTGTTGTTTTGCGTTCTTCCTAACTTGGTCACGTCAAAACAGGAAGTGAAACAATTGCTTTTTGTTGATTTTAGGTTTCTTGTTCACATTTGGATGTATACGCGATGTTGATAATAATAATGTGTATGCCAGAAATAAAGTATGCGCTGTTTGGTTATCAACTACAGTTAAGATCTATCGGGTAACAAAGCTGAAAGAAATCAATACGTTCCCGTAGGGCAGGGGTGGCCAAATATTTTGGCTCGGGGGCCACATCAGGATTTTGAAATGAAATGGAGGGCCACATTTGTTTTTGTAATTTGTTAATCATAATTGATTTGGAGGCCAGAAAAGGGCAAAAGTTAAAACACACATTACATATGTACAGTAGATCCCATATTAGGTGTAAATAGTTAAAATTCTGACTCTGATGTATTCTGATGTATAAGAATGGGCTGGTGAGTTGGTTTTTTAATTCCCCCTAAAATAATTTTATTACATTCCGTGGGCCAGATGGGACAGCCTCGCGGGATGCATTAGGCCCTCGGGCCGTAGTTTGCCCACCCCTGCCGTAGGGGAACGCACGCAGTTAATCGGACAGCAACATGAAGAATAAATCTATCAAAGGTATTTAGAAACCACTTTTCACAAAATGCTTTTACAAGAAAGTCTAAAAGCGCAGTGATACTTTTGTAACGGCTAATACACAACAATCGAACGCAGCTCAACATACATGGTCAGAAGAGCCAGTTACAAGAATTTAAATAGGAGCATCGTTATTCGAGCACGAAAATAATTCGTAATGTTTATTAATTTAAACTTGCTCATGGTTTATTCAAGAAACATCAGAATACTTTTGTGGAGTCGGATCTAAAGATGAACATCCATGTTGTTGCTTCATGAAAGTCGCATGTGTGGGGTATTCCCTTTGCATGGTGGATTCAGTAATGGATTCCCGTACAAACGTCCTTTCAGACGATGAAACTTGTTGAAAAAGTGAAGTGTATTATTCATGGTAATTTCAGTTTCACTTTGACTTGCTTTGATAACAGAACCCATTGGCGACCTTCTAATTAAAGTGATTAAAATACATTAATTAATGTTAATACTAGTCTTATATGTGTCTACTAAGCCATGTAGCCCACCGGTTATATTCTGATGGGTTTACAGGTGAAACAAAGCTAAAGTGACAGGACTTAAAGACTGGGGGACCTGTTAGCACAACCAGGGGGGAATTGGGAGGCTTTAGGCAAATGCCCTTCTGAGGCCCCGTTACCTTGGCATACCAGTTGTATGCTGGGCCGCACACGGACCTTTCCAAGAAGCATGGGCCAATATGACAGAAAAGGGCTCCTGGGAAATATGCAGGCATGAACGTTGGGTGCCACGCACCTGTTTGCTGTCTCATAGATAGAATGCAGGCACCAATGGGCAAAATAGGTCTATACAGTGGCACAACTATCGGGTTTGCCGGATGTTCCATAGCCTTTGATCCAGGGGGAATTTTATATAGAGATTTTATATAGTTATAAAATCACTTTTGTAAAAACATAGAGAAGGTGCCCTCTACATTTATTATACATTGCAATTGAATCACCTGTCATTTTATTGTAGTCAAGTGGGTAAGACTTCCAACTTTAACCTGATTAGAAAGGACTCCAACTGTTAAAGTTAACGAAAAAGCAACGTCCAACAGCAATAATGAATACATAAACTTTTTGGATGAAAAGATCATCACCATTAGAAAACAAGTAACTGACTCCTTCTATAGGCCTAGTGTTCAAACTCTCACCTGTCCTGAGAATGCACAGAACATCCCTAAACTAAACTGGTATTAATGGGGACACTTGAATTTCTGATCCTGTATCGCTCAACACATTCACTAAATTAGTAACTTCTAAGTTCTAAACCCACAAATTGTCAACTAGACCCAATTCCAACCTTACTACTCACTCAAGGAGCTACTTCCTGTGCTAGGTCAGCCATTGTTGAACATAATACATTTCTCCCAGTCCTCCGGAAGCCTAACAATGTCATTAAAAATAGCAGAAATAAAGCCTCAACAAAAGAAAATCACATTTGGATCCAGATATATTAAACATTTGTAGGCCACTCTCAAAACATTTCTAAACTACTAAATGCCTTTCTGAAGACAAAAAACATTTGTAAAATGCTCCAATCTGGTTTCAGACCAAATCATAGGTCAAAAACTGCGTCCGTCCTGCTGCTTCTTGATCTTAGTCCTTTGACACTATTGATCATTCTTTTCTCTTGGAGAGTTTGGAAATCTATATTGGGCTATCCAGATATGTTTTAGCCTTTATAGTCTGAAATATATCAGTTTGTATAGACGGCATGTCCTCTGACAAATCAAAGGTATGTTTTGGGGTTCCTCAAAGCTCAGTTTTGGGACTATTACTGTTTTCACTATATATGCTGCCTCTGGGTTTTTATCATTGCTAAAACCAGAAACATTTATCAACAAAAACAGATTAAATGAATCCATGCATTTGTTACTGCAATGCTCTAATCTCAGGTTACCCTGATGAATCAATAAATAAACTTCAAATAGTCTTGACTACAGCTGCACAAATTTTAACTAGAGCGAAGAAATGTTTCTCTAGTATCAGCCTCTCTACACTGGCTGCCTGTTAAAGCTAGAGCTGCTTTTAAGGTTTTTTGTTGACCTTTAAAGGTTTTATTGTTGACCTATCTTGCTGACCCATACATACTTACAAGTAACTTAAAATCGCAAGATGTACTTCTGATTGTACCTAGAATTTGTACCTAGAATTTCAAAATTGTCTAAAACAATTCGAGTGAACTGATTTCTTGTCTTTTGGGCCCTGTCCGTGGTCTCCCTCCGATAGGGCCACAGTGTTACTGGACCCTCTTGTCTCTGACACAAGGTTTTATGCTGCTAAAATATTGTGCCAGGGAAGTAGGGTCAGTTCTCCTTCACCATTGTAGATCCTTGTAACTCTAAGGAATGCACTCTCTAATTTTTCCTTGTCTCCTGTTCCATTTCAACATAGTAAGACTCTGCCCACACCTACGGAGTATCAGGCCCAAAATACTTTGTCCTGAGCCCTCCTGGTTGTGTTGCAGATCATGAAGATACCTGACAATTCCAGCTACAACTCTGCTGACTCGCTCCCAACCCAATGTTTCTGACCTAAATGAAACTTTATGCTTATATATGTTTTGTAAACATATTGGTTAGTTCATCTATTTTGTATATCAATTACAAGTCCTGACCAGAGAGCTGTGTAAGGACATCAGGGATAAAATTGCACAAGGCTGGGATGGGCTACAGGACAATAGGCAAGCCGCTTGGTGAGAAGGCAACAACTGTTAACGCAATTATTAGAAAATGGAAGAAGTTCAAGATGACGGTCAATCACCCTCTGTCTGGGGCTCCATGCAAGATCTCACCTCGTGGGGCATCAATGATCACGAGGAAGGTGAGGGAT
The DNA here is from genome assembly GCA_016801125.1 of Novumbra hubbsi. NCBI lineage: Eukaryota > Metazoa > Chordata > Actinopteri > Esociformes > Umbridae > Novumbra > Novumbra hubbsi. Next base: position 3,739 of record JACXGK010002495.1, on the reverse strand, counting down.
CAGCCCAGAACTACACGGCAGGACCTGGTCAATGACCATCTGGATGATCCAAAGGAGGAATGGGAGGAGATCATGGGGTCTAATGAGACAAAAGTAGAGCTTTTTGGTCTAAACTCCACTCGCCGTGTTTGGAGGAAGGAGAAGGATGAGTACAACCCCAAGAACACCATCCCAATCATGAAGCATGGAGGTGGAAACATCATTCTTTGGGGATGCTTTCTGCAAAGGGGACAGGACGTCTGCACCGCATTGAGGGGAGGATGGATGGGGCTATTTATCGCGAGATCTTGGCCAACAACCTCCTTCCCTCAGTAAGAGCATTGAAAATGGGTCGTGGCAGGGTCTTCCAGCATGACAACGACCCAAAACACACAGCCAGGGCAACTAAGGAGTGGCTCCGTAAGAAGCATATCAAGGTTCCTGGAGTGGCCTAGCCAGTCTCCAGACCTGAACACAATAGAAAGTCTTTGAAGGGAGGTGAAAGTCCGTATTGCCCAGCGACAGCCCTGAAACCTGAAGGATCTGGAGAAGGTCTGTATGGAGGAGTGGGCCAAAATCCTTGCTGCAGTGTGTGTGTGCAAACCTGGTCACGAACTACAGGAAACTTATGATCTCTGTAATTGCAAACAAAGGTTTCTGTACCAAATATTAAGTTTTGCTTTTCTGATGTATCAAATACTTATGTCATGCAATAAAATGCAAATTAAATACTTAAAAATCATACAATGTGATTTGGGGGATTTTTTAGATTCCCTCTATCACAGTTGAAGTGTACCTATGATAAAAATTACAGACCTCTACATGCAAAATCGGCAATGTATCAAATACTTGTTCTCCCCACTGTATGTGATGGATATAATGGTTGCTGAATTAATAATCTTGCTGAGATTGTAATATTATTTTTGTTATGAATTAATAATTGTATTATTAATCTGAATTATTATAATTGTATATGTTATTGTATTTTATGACTATATAATACAATAATGCTTATAATAATATTATAGAATATATAATAATAATCAATCCTGTCATTGATAACGTGTATCTTAACTTAACTGACATACAAGGAGCTTTAAAAGGCAACAGACACGGAGAGGAGAAGGTATAGTGACTTTCATCCTCACCTTTGTTATAACATTGCATGCATAGTATGAGTTTATATACTCTGTCAAATAGTAGCACATTATCTATTCAGTGTTTGAACTGTGTGATGCACATGGCTACAAAACTGTATTATTGCCTAAATACAATAGCATAAGTTTATATCCTCTGTCAAAAAGTAGCACATTATCTATTAATTGGACCCCAGGAGGACACCTCTATTGGACCCCAGGAGGCCACCTAGAGGACCAGCCAGGGTCTTTTGCACAAATCTTCCAACAATCCTCAAGGTACGCTGGCCCTTTCAAAACACTGAGTGGGTGTGGATTAAGTTGAGTTGCCATGTGCTTCTCTTCAACACTCCAACACTGAATAGGACATATTCACAGAGGACATATACAATTATTATTATTGTTCATCAAATGTCTTATTAACAAAAAATGTAACTGTTTATTAACAAACAACTAAACTACAACTAAACTTTTGAGCAGTAAATTCAAACTATATAATATAAGACTCCAATCTCTTTCTTCCTCCATGTTGCAGTCCTTGTCATCCTTGGCCGTGGCTCTCTCTGCCTCTCCAGACACTGTTTGGCTGTTTTACCTCAACCTGCAGCCTCAGTAGTGCTTCCTGTTGTACTGAAAAACTGTGGTTTTCTCTTCCTTGCAGGTGTGTGACTAGTCAGCTAATTCCTACTCCTTGGATTGGTGGACCTGGTAGGGAGGAGGTTCTTTGCAAAAATGTCAGCTATGGTTAACACTTAACACTAGAAGCGCCAAGCCTTTTATTATCCCCCTAAAGCGCTGCCGGGGCAAAATTTGCCCATGAGTCTACAGAGAGGGACGTATTTACTGACACATAATGGTCGCAAGATGGCACTTCTTGTACGGATCCAAAGTCAAGGCAGAAACTTTTGGGTGTCTGTTTTATCTTGTGTCAAATTGTTTTGATTCAGTGTTGCTCGGTTTTCGAGATAAGGGTGTAACGATTGCAGTAACTACAATGTGTAAAGATGCCGGTCTGGCTTGGTTTTATACCCAGTTTCTACTATCGCGCTCAACATTGCAGTGGGGAAATATTGGTGGAATAATACAAATAGCAAGGAAGAAAATATAAAATCAAAATGACTCTGGCAACTGAACTGGCGATGTAAAGGAGATTGTCTTGCGCATTCAACTTACTGTCGATCTATGGCCAATGTCTGTGTTACGTTTTCAATTTCACAATAAATTGACCTGCTCACAAAACCCAAATATCACTAAATAAAACAAGTGACATTTAAAAGAACAAATTAATAACATCCACCAATAGGCTGGACAAGGAGGAGCTATTAAAATTACGTTTGAAACATTCATGTAAAATCACCTGATATGAAAATTAGCAATCTAATGGATGTGTGTAATTAGTGGATCCTCTAATAGGTTTGTATTTTGCCATTGCATTGTGCTCAGGGTTTCTTTTTTTGAGCTTGTAAAGAATGCACCCATCCCCACCTAAAGACCGCATCGCGAATCAATAGATTTGGTCTCGAGTCAAATCCCTAATGTCTGGCAGAGCTCACAAGTTTTGTTCCCTGAACATTGAACGACTGACATATCCGGTAGACAGTCCCATTCGTCATTTGTCTCAAATCTCATGAAGACACTCAAAGGTTAATGTAAAAAATAGGACCGAGTCTCATATATCATGGCCCAATCGCGGTCTCCCTTTTTAGGTATGGTCCAATCATATTCGCTCTTTGACTTAAGCCCCGGCTGCAAACTGAGTTTTCATCAGGCTTGCGTGGCATTTCACTTTCAGAGCATGTCACCTACGGCACAGTAAGAAGAAACCAACCGAATAAAGTGGGTATCATTATTAATATCTGCAAAAGAGGAAGGTACGGGTAAACAGATTACAACATTATAAAGACAATGGAAACAGATTACAATGTCATGTATGTTTCCCGTCTGTATAAATGTAATCTTATTTAGCGTCGCTCATCATTAGCGTGTGGCATGTTCAGCATGTAGCGTAGTAGCACACATCCCCCAAATAATAAAATATGCTTAAGATGCCCCCGTCGTGCTACGCTAGCACAGGCAACCATGCACCGCGGTCCGAAATAATCAAAACTAAACTTAAAAATGTCTAGTATTACGGTGTACAGGAGCTTGTCGTGTGGTTTGCTGCTCATGGGAGGTTATTTATATCTTTATTAAGTTACATTAGTCAGAAAACTGTAGAATTCAAACTACTTCCCCCGAGTCCTGAATCAGAGAATGTCCACACGGTCAGCTATTTCCAAAGTAAACGCCTTTTATTACAGATATATCTGGAGATCGTTCCCCAAAATACAGCTAGGAAGATCTGAAGTCCGTTCACATCGGACACCTTTAATGTAGCCTATTCCCCCCCAGTCATTGTATCAAAATTGATGAGCGCGCTTCCTATGTGGGCGTGTCCCGTCCTGCAGCCCCCATCTCCATCCGTGGGGCCCTCTGATGGCCTTGGAGGCCGACGAAGAAGACAGTTGAGGGGGTAGGCTGGCACCAGTAGATCTGACCATGGCTAGCTCGTTTCCATCCTCCTCGTTGTCTGCATCTGTGGGTCCAGCTAAAAAAGGCAATAAACCTGTCCTCCTATACATGCT
>JACXGK010002494.1:40941-54051 GCA_016801125.1 Novumbra hubbsi | reverse complement strand
TCTGCTAACCAGACCAGGATGCTCTGTGTGGTCTAGGTAGATGACGCCAGGTTATCTGCTAACCAGACCAGGATGCTCTGTGTGGTCTAGGTAGATGACGCCAGGTTATCTGCTAACCAGACCAGGATGCTCTGTGTGGTCTAGGTAGATGACGCCAGGTTATCTGCTAACCAGACCAGGATGCTCTGTGTGGTCTAGGACTTTGAACCCTGCCCCCTCTGGCTCTGTTAGCTGCAAGGCCCCGCCCACCATCCTCCGCTCCATTTTACTGCCTCTGAATTAGCCCATTAATGCGGTCGTGTAGAGGGGTTAAGGGAAGCTCTGAGGTGACTGGCACTCGTTTGACCACCGCTGTGTATTATTAATGGGTCTGGCCCTACATCTACTTGGCTAATAGACTGTTTAGGAGGGCTGTGACGTTGACTACACTAGCAAGACAAATATGATTCGGGAGAAGTTCCGGTTTGTTCCGTAAAGGAAGCCAAGGCAGAACTTCATTGTCTGCATGTGCGTCTCCGTTCTTCATGTGCATTCCTGTCAGAATGAAATAGTGCACCCTGAGGACAGGTTTCTGAGGGAGATCTACCCTGATTACTGGATTGAGTCATGCCCTGTCTGCGTGTGATGCAAATGGTCGTTTTGGTTTTCAGTTTATTCCGTTTGAATGATCCTGTCTACGTAGCTCTAAATGGGGGTCAGAGATAGTTTCTCTCTCACCTTTTATGGGATGCTTTGTATTTTTTACATTCAGAGGCTTTGGACGATGGAAGTAAATGTGATCCTAAAGACCCCATGTCGGTTTGCAACCCCTTTATGCTTCCCCCTCTCTTTCCCTGCTGGTTTTCTGTGGTTCTACAGATTATATACATTTCTTGCAAGTCATTGAACAGCCGAATTCCCAGAAGTGCCCAGTTTGCCCGGCATAGTGAATGTGTTAGGCAGCCAGACAACGACCACTTTTCTGATGAGATCGGCCCAAGCGCGAAGCCTGCTTCCTCCTGCCTTTAGTGGTGCTCAATCATAGCTGGCATGTCATTTCCGTCTCTGTGATTTTTAAATAAAACATCCTAATGCTTTATTTTGGTGTTCTGTTACTCCAGTTTGTCCCTCTCGCTGCCTGGGGATCAACCTTTCTGCCCCCATCCTTTCTGCTATTTTTAGGCACTTAAAAAGTCAACCGGTTTGACTGTGCCAAGAATGGCAGAATAGATGTCCGAGTTGTACGCTTTCATCATTGCGTTTTGTTGTGAAGTATAAAGTACTTTTACTTCGATATAGGCGTGGAACCAAGTTATAGGTCAACATTATTATTTTCTGTTTCTCTTCCGGACCTCATGGCGTCGAAAGATCCCATCATTCCCCATTATTTGATTGTGTCTTTACGAAGTCGCTGTCAAAGAAGCAGCCCGGCTAAGGCGCAACACAACCTTCAGACATTATCTTCCCTCATAATTAGGACCCCTACCGCAAAAAGAGAATTTGTGCTTTTTTGTGTTTGGCTATGTTTTCCAGAATTACTGCAGTTTTATCTTTACAGGCTACAGAACCCATGTCATCTCTGTCTAGTTGTTCACGAGGCCCGAGGTTCACACGAGGCCGTATATAAAGCCTGACTTATAGCCGCTGCCCAAAACATCTTGGTAGCGGTTAATGTATTCCACTGTTCAGTGGGCGTTGGGCACTAGGTACCTAAGCAGGGTGCTTGTTAGTGTGTGGGCAGGGCACTGTACAGGTCAGCCATTGTCAGTGGAGGGATACTACAAGACGCTCCTCCACAGCCCGATAATTAAGTGGCGCGCTGACAAACGGCTTTCATCAGAGCTCTCATGTGGAACTGAGAGCACAGGAAGGCTTTCGTGGAGGATAAACTGGAGGACGTCACTTCGCCTCCAATCTCTTGCAGCCTTGCACTGCAGAGGCGAGGGGGGGTGGCAGCCTTGTATAGCTCAGCGACACAAAAGTGCAAGCCCGCATTGCTCGGAAAGAAACCGACCAAGTTGACAATGGCAGCCAGGCTGATTGTGTGCTTCTCTCCGCTGGCAGATGTGAGTTCAGCTCCGTTTTGCGTGTTGTGTCAAATGTTGCATGCCGCCTTGGCCCCATGTTTCTAGTCGCCGTACAGATTAATCTGTGAGGACCAAAACAGTGTCTCCGTCTCCTCCAGACCATTTCTAACCATGTCCTTCAGGTCCCCTTAACGCTAGCTGGCTCTAACATTGACAACGCTGTCAGATGGCGGAGATTTCCTGAGACTATAATCCACATGCCCATCAATTGTAGTGAAATGATTGGAGCTTGTCTGCAGGCTGCTGTAGTTAGCGGCTCCGCTCCAGAGGCTGCTGAAAGCCCTTTGACTGTGTGCTTGGCTCTCAGTGCCGGCCGGGGAGGGGGGCGGGGGGCTGGGTGGGGGCTTTCTGAAGGACTATGATTAAAAGAGGCTTCAGACCGAGTGGCTCAGATCTTCTTGTCGTTGTGTTGACCTGTCATTCAGTGTTACATTAAGTGAAATATTTTCCGCACAGCCTTTCAAATGAATTTCAAGCAGCCAACCCGGTTCCCAATTTTGAAAAGAAAAAAAACAAACAAATGTTGCACTTATAGAGTCACTGTAGAGTCAGGGCTGTAACTTTGAATGCATTCTGGAAATGCTGCAAGGCAGCTCAAGGTTACCCGACAAAGCAGGTAGAAATGTGGGAGTGATGTAGGTTGAGCTCAGAGCACTTTCATTTTTGTCTGGTTGGCTTCCAACCCTGCCTCTCTACTGAAAAGGGAACATCCTTGGTGCGGCATTCACCAACCTCTGATGTGCCTCCCTAGAAAACGTGTGTGTGTGGGGGGGGGTTGTTGTTAAGTCAGCCTCTACAATGTGGGCTGAAGTGTCCTTGGATTAGTTACACCTCAGGTCAAGACCAACATCTTGACTTAACTCCTTTGCTAAGAAGATCCCTCTCTTTGGAGATTCCAAATGTGGGGAATATTCTATTATTTAAATGTGTTTCCAAAGTGAGACTCTAGGAGCATCTCTCGGTGTAAGAGACACCTAGTGTCATTCCCAGGCCCCCTGCCTCTTCACAGCCAACAAGCCTGTAAAGCAAGGAGTGGGGCGGGTCCAAGGAGTGGGGCGGGTCCAAGGAGTGGGGCGGGTCCATGTCTATACAGACCGAACTGTCTAGTCATTGATGTGCGGTTAAGGGGGTGTGACTAATATTGTAATACTGAACCATGAAGCAGTTAACTCCTTTAGGAATGTTATGCAGTATTTTCTAAGATATTTTAAAATACCCAAAACAACCAAAGAGTTAGGTCTTTCACACCTTTTTTCATTTGTGCTTAATAAATGTCCTGATAATGGCAGAGTCCCAAATGTAGATTGGTTCCTTTGTAAACCTAAGCGAGGCTTCACCCATGACGAACTGACCTGACGGACTAGAACCAACCTGTTTCTTTTGCCTGTTGCCTAACCTGTCCCCGTATGTACGGAAGTGTATTTTAGATCTGTACAGAATTAAGTGACCTTGGCGGTCAACTCCGTGGTTATCCAGTGGGTGTAGTCAGAACAGCTTCACCTGGGGTCAAAACGGTGTGCGTGGGCTGCTTTTGTGTGGCACAGTATCTGAAGCTCTTCAGAACCAGCACTGAGTAGAAACCTTTCCAAACAGTCGGTGCATTAAAAGCTTTACCTGATTAAAGCTTAGTGGGATCATCGCTCGTATCGGACGTCGAAGCGCGGCTAGTTTGGCCACTGTTTTTTTCGCTGCATTTCTCTTTTGCATTTTGTCCATGTGCACATTTATTGCTTTCCTCATTTAAATATACATGTGAAGCATGGGTTTAATTTACCATGAAAAAGACAATTTCCCTATAGTGCGATTTCCCTTTGCTGAAAGAGAGCACGTTTAAATTTTTGTAATAGCGCCTGTTACACCCAGGAATGAAAAATATTCAGCATCAGAAACGTTGCCTTTTGTCATCAACGTTTTTTTTTTTTTTTTTTACTCCTTTTGTATCCCCCACATAATGGGCTTCTTGCGTTCATTACAGTTTTCACCTTGGCATACGTTTTGCTGCAGCAAGCAAACTGTTCATGTTTTATTAAAACAACATACAAGCGAGTAAAGATCAGAGACACAGGGGTTTAAACCCTAGCATGCCAACTCTGCTACTCAATGCCAAGGGAGGCGGATCAAATGCCTTTGAAGCATGTAAGGGAGGGGGGAAAAAACGGGGGAAAAATATACTTGAAAATTGTTGGGGTTGACACGGTTTTTCAAGTCTGAGCTCTCTGACTTCTTTGGAGATGAGCGGCTCTTCTGTGTTTGCAGCGCCGGCCCGCGATCCAGCGGGTCTGTCAGTCGGCTGGGCTGCGGTGGGGGGGGCGGCGTCTCAGGGAGGCCCTAACTAGGGTATGGGTTGTGCTGTTGGCTTGTATGAGGTTACAGGGTGAGGGGGGAGGGCCTAACCTGCCTCCTAATCTCATCAGTCTCTGTACTGTCAGTCAGCCAGGTCTCATCTGCCTCTCCCCGGAGGTCACTGTTCTTCACGCCGCTAAACAGATTAAAAACATCTCATCGGGCTGCACCTAGTTAGACACTAGCTTACCACCATTGAGTGTGTGTGCATTTGTGTCTTTGTGTGTTTTGTCTTGATGTCTGCGCAAGAGAGAGAGAGAGAGAGAGAGAGAGGGGAGGCCAGAGAATGTTGTGGATTTCTGGCCATACCACAGGTATTCCCACACCCAGTCTGTCAAGGTGCTACATTCTATAGCCCCTGTTGAGATCTCTGAAGCTGACCTCAGGTTTCTACAAGGGCACTGAGACCTTTTATATAGAATGTTTCTTACCACCATGTCATACAGTGTATAATACTCTCCTGCTCTAGCAATACATTATCCTGAGAAGTGCCTGCACAACCATTTGAGTGTCTGTGTCACAGTTCTTCCTTTACGTTTTAGGTAATGAATATTTATTACTGAATCATGTTTGTCAGGAGAATCAGGCAGTGGCACTTTCTACTTCTGACCCAAATTATTTGCAAGGACATTTTTGACACTCCATACTTTTTCATGGCATCCTTTCTGGTCAGAGTCACTGAGTGTGTATGTTGATAGTATCTTTTTTTATTCTTTGATATTCACCACTTCTTGTGCTAATTTTATATCTTTATTCAGAAATCAACAACATTGACAACAACATGTTTTTTTTAAGTGATTCTTGCTAATCTTGCTAATAATTAGTGTATATTATTTTGGATCGACATGTTGATTTCTTGGAGTTTTATTATTGATGATTTAGTGGTTGAATGTAGCTGGTGTTTCAGGGCCAACTGCTCTGAAGGACAAATCTCTTGGTTGAAGAATGCCTTTCTTCAGTGTGTTAGTGGAGTCCAAACGTACTCTGCTATTGAGTGCTAAGAGAAATCTCCCAAATTGTGCCTTACACACTGTTATTGGCATTTCTGTGAACAACAAGAATATTTGTATACAATTCCTGGTGTAATATTTCAGTAGGGCTTCTGTCCAAAGAATGAAATTGTTTAGGTCGGCAACATTTCTCTAAAATAAAAGGATTGGAGATATAGCCCAGTCAAATAATTTAAGGCCATACTAGTTCTAATTGGGGTGGTAAGTTTATACAGTGTATTTCTAATTGCTAAATATTATTTTTAGACCTTCTCTGCTGGGCCATGTCAAAACTCTCAGATTAGTTTAGTCAGATCAAGGTGTTTCGTGGTTGTTTCTCCTAGGGTAACAGTGTCTATTTGTCCGAGATCTGGGCCTTTTTTCTCTGTGTGTGTCTGTCGCTAGACATTATCTGATGGATAACATCCCATTATGTTTGGCTAAAGTCAATCTGATGGATTGAAAATTACTTGTTGCTAGACTCGATCTAGTTGATCACTTCCCCATTACGTGGGGCTGGTCTCTATCAGGAGGATCACATCCCATCACGTGTGGCTAGACTCCGTCTGATGGTCACATCCTCTCATGTTTGGCTGGACTCCATCAGATGGATCACATCCCATCATGTTTGGCCCGACTCCATCAGATGGATCACATCCCATCATGTTTGGCCCGACTCCATCAGATGGATCACATCCCATCATGTTCGGCCCGACTCCATCAGATGGATCACATCCCATCATGTTTGGCCCGACTCCATCAGATGGATCACATCCCATCATGTTCGGCCCGACTCCATCAGATGGATCACATCCCATCATGTTCGGCCCGACTCCATCAGATGGATCACATCCCATCATGTTTGGCCCGACTCCATCAGATGGATCACATCCCATCATGTTTGGCCCGACTCCATCAGATGGATCACATCCCATCATGTTTGGCCCGACTCCATCAGATGGATCACATCCCATCATGTTTGGCCCGACTCCATCAGATGGATCACATCCCATCATGTTTGGCCCGACTCCATCAGATGGATCACATCCCATCATGTTCGGCCCGACTCCATCAGATGGATCACATCCCATCATGTTTGGCCCGACTCCATCAGATGGATCACATCCCATCATGTTTGGCCCGACTCCATCAGATGGATCACATCCCATCATGTTTGGCTTGTCTAGATTCGGTGGATGCCTGGCAGCAGCTGTTGCTCAGCTCTTCCTTTGCCTCAGTTATTCACATAGAGCATTACCCCTCAGGTCGATTAAAGGTCATGCTATCCTTGTACTGTGGTTGCTCTGTCTGCAGTGCAGACAAGGCATGCCAGCCTTTCTCCTTCTCAGTCCCACTTAAGTAGACTATAAATGGCCATGCAGGCCTGTAGAATGTATTTTTTGTCCACAACTTGTTTTTTAAGTTCTTCTTAAGCCTTTGGGTCCCTTCAAAGTCGTCCATTGTTAACATTGAGAAGCAGTGTTGATTCTACAGCAGGCTAAACCTAAATGGGATGGGAAGCTGGACCAGTTAGGAATGGTTAAACACTGGCATCAGCGGCCTCGCATCCCCTCGAAAGGGAATCTGCTCCCGGCCTCAATGGGAGAGAAAAGTTGTGGGTGCGTTGTTCATTTATAAAGGAGGGATGTGTTTGTTGGAATACAGCAGCCACAGCTGGGGGCTATGCCATCTGAGTTACAGTCCTGACGCTAATTCTGTTACTGAACCATATTATTAAAGCACAGTTCCGTTTGGAGGTGACTCTAAACACTGAATAGCTTGTGGTGGCCTTTTCAGTAGCTATCAATGCCTTTTAAAAGGTCCTACATGCAGTAAATCCTTGTCATTTGTGGAGGAGTGTGAGGGGTCAGGGCGGCCATGTGTATTTCTGGGCCTGTTTGGTGGAATTGTTAGAGCTCACACAGAGAGGGGTTATGGAAAGGATGAACCTTTAGACACGCTTGTAGGCTTCAGTCTTCCAGGATGCTCTTGGATTATATTGCAGTGTGTCCAGGATGTACCTCCCTGACTGTGAGAAGGGCAGGTCTCTGACCCCCCCCCCCCCACGGACCCCTAACCGCGCGAGGAGGTGCAGATCTCTGGCCCCCCTCAACGAACCACTAACTGCGTGGAGCGAAGAAGGTCTCTGACCCCCCTCAACGTCTCCCTGACCGCGATGAGAGGAGCTGGGCTCTGACTGACACGTCCTGTCCCTTTGGCTCACTCCCAATTTTTGATACGCGGAGCATCGAGGTCAGCGTGACCTACTTCTCCTCTCCCACCCCCGGGGGGAGGGGAGTGGGGATCTCGGAGAGGGAAGCGCAAGGGGGGCGACACAGGGCGGGGAGGCATACTCCTTTACTGCTGTCCCGGTCTGTTAGATCAACACAATAGTTAGGATCCGCGTTACTGTGTGTGTGTGTGTGTGGCGGCAGTGGGAGACGTGCACACACACCGCCGCGCTGTGGGGGATGCGGATACATGCCGGGCAGCACTCTCCTCGCGTCTGATTCGCTAGCGCTCACAGCCGGCGACCTTGTGTTCCTACCGTACGCCTGACAACGCCGGGTACTTGTCAGGCTGCTCCGTTCTCACGTTGTGCCAGGATGTCTGTCTGTACGGCATGGCCAACCGACTTTCCGGAGGCTTCATAGCATGTTGATTATTTCCCGTCTGCCCCCCTTTTAGAGGCGAAGCCCGTCAAACCTCGTTGGGTTCCTCCGGGTTGCCGCGGTCGCAGTTTGTTAAACTCCTCACTCAGCGTCACCCTTCGTCTCATGAGCGACCCTCAGCCTGTTCCCTTAACGCCGGTGATGTCTGTGCTTCTGGCGGGGGGGGTTTGGGTGGTGTGCGTTCGACAGAGTAAAGCATGTCGCTGGGGCGCAGAGCCTGTCGGAGCCAAGGAGGGCTGCCTGCCAGAGGAAGGAGTTCATTAAAAAGTAACCCTCTAAGTGGCGGTACTCTGCTGTGTGGCGCCGGACGACTGTATCAATGATTTAGACCTGCTGGAAGGCACTAAATGGAGACCGGTCCACGTCTCTCACCGTGTGAGCCGGGGAGTCTCGTCCAGAACTCCTTGTGGCACCCCCCCACCGTCCCCTCGCCTACTCCACGGAGTCTCGGAAAGTGGCTGGCTTTACCGGGCCTTAAGTGCTTTACGGTTTTTAGTGTGACATTGTTCCTTCGTCCATCCCGGTCTCTCTATGTCTTTCTAGGGGCCTAATGGCCTCGTCTGTGTTCGTCCAAATGCATGACAACACACCCTATTTGTCAAACATCCCGGCCTGTATGTAGACTGAATGTTTCCGTTTGGCCTCGGCTATTTGACGTCACGGCCACGCTGGAGTCCTCTGATGCAGGAGGCTCCGTGTTGCTGTGTAGGCCCACTGCTGATCCAGGATGCCCTGCTGGGCTGTGAGCAGCTTCTCCCCCAAGAGGGGGCCGGCTGCCCCCTGACCACAACCCACCGCTGAGTCCCACGCCATTTGGCTAAAAAGACTGTGACGAAGATGTCGGCCCCTGGTTGTTCTGGTGATTAAGTCATAAGGCTGTACGTTTTGGCGATATGGTTATAACACGGTAGTAATGTGATTCATAGGAGCCGGCTGTTCCAGTCCTGACAGTAGACGTTGTCTACAGCTGGCACGTTGGATTTCTATTCTATTGACATTTCAGGGGATTTCACCATGAGAGATTGACGTCCCCGTAATGAGATCTTTATTCCCTCTCGATGACGTACCGACCGGCTCGATCTCAGGGCTTTGAGCTGGGAGTTACACTAAACGCGTTCACACAGAGGCCAACACATCCGGAACATCCCGAAGCTTTTTAGTGAAGCCATCTGTCAATACTACTCCATAAAATGAAGTGGAGACGTGCATTCAGTGAGTCTGCTAAGCCCGTGGCCTGGCTCCAGCTGAATCCTGGGCCCTGTCTGGTCGTCTCCATCCTGGCCGGGATAATAAACCAGGAGCACCACTTCACTCTACAGCCAGCGCTTCAAGCCTGATAATTCAGCGTCTCTCTGTTGGAGAGGACTAGCTAACACCATAATGAGTTAACGGTCAGAAAGATCTACATCGTTTATTTATTTTCCCCAAAGGAGCCTTATGCAGCGTTTATTAATATTAGGCATTGTCCCAGCAAGGGATTTATTTGCGATGGGTGCCTTTTCATTTAGGCGCTTTGAATACTTACATCTGTTTTTTTCCGGTTCTTATATTTGACCCTGTGTCTTAGTCGTTCGTGTAGAACAGCACCGACAGTAGTCGTTGATATACAGCTGCTGGTGGTTTCCTCAGGGAGATGCCTGGAAATATAACAACCTGTTGTAAAGGGTGGCAGCGTGGCATGGTATTTGACTTCCTGCTTCGCACTTTCTTAGAACGGCCCAGCGCCTGTGGCCGTGGCACGCTCTCCACTCACAGGCACAACGAGACGACCTCCTCTAGTGTGATTTTGTGATCTCTAATGTCTAACCTGGACTCTGTCTTTCTCTCTCCCGCAGAACTCAATACGGCACAATCTGTCCTTGAACAAGTGTTTTCTCAAAGTGCCTCGCTCCAAAGACGACCCGGGAAAGGTAAGAAGCCGTTGTTTAATTCAAGCCGAAGATGGAAAGTTGACCGTGTAATGGCAAAATAAAACTCTAGTGTCCGTATTTCGATGAAGCACTCTCGGCGTCACAAGCAGAAGTTCCTGCAAGACCGTTGAGCGCTATCTACGCTAGAGAAATGTTAGCTTTGAACGGCTGCCAGTGTTCAGACATGCGCCTAATCTAGAATGAACATTCCACCCCCACAAAATTGCGTGGCAAATCTAGTCTTTTTAAAAATGTATTTAGTCCTTTAGGGCAGTCAAAGTTGGAAGACCGTGGGGGACCGGCACTGGCCCTGCGGGGATTGTCCCAAAGAAGGCCACCCGTCGGACATTTTGCGTAACTGTAGAATTGCCTTTCGGGTGCTGGCTGAAGAGGAGGAATTCCCTCAGCTCAGCAGTGAGGAGAGGAGGCCACTGGCGTGTGGGGAGAGCACCGGCCTCCCAGCCCTCACCGTTGGGTCCTCCCAACCTCCCATGCTAACCTGTTCTACACCACCGCCTTGCTACCTGTGTCTCTTGCTACATAGTTGCTTTTCTGAAATAGTTGTACTGTGTCGGCTTTTATATAGGGTTTTGTGGTCTCCTGAAATGGTCTAGCCATACGTAGCCCAGATTGAATCCTTACTCCGTCTGGAGCACACACATTCGTGCGGCCGCACGAAGAGCTACGCCAAGCTACGTGCTGTAGAGGATGGGGACTGAATGCTAATTTCATGTTTTGCTGTAATCCTCTGATATTGACACTCCTGGGAGCTGCTCCACTAAATACAAAATAATATATTGCTGTATGTACCCCATTCCGAATGCATGGCCAACATGCTCGCATCCTTAATGTTTAATTTGGAATTTTCCTCACTCCCTTCCCCCCTGAAGACGACTTCAAAGAAGCACTAGCCGCTCTTGATATGTTACATCAATATTGTAATGTGGCAGGAATATGAGCACTGCTGGTAGGATGAGATAGCCCCACGTCTCCCTCTGAGATGGAGAGATGATTGCATGACTAGCATGCTCCTTTACGGTGGAGGTGATAGGGGAGGGTAGTTACAGACTCAAGCTGAAGATACATATTTAATTGACAAGATGGTAGGGAATGCTAAATGTTCTAGATTCCATTCCAGCTTCTCTTGTGGAGATTGAGCTGAGTCTACTAGACTAAACAGGATTTTGTTTATATGCATGTTGACATGGTACTGTAGAAAATCACCTTCCTGTTTGAGAAAACGAGAGTCTTTTAAATGGGGCTTCTGGTGAAATCCCCTTTGTTTAGAGACATACAGGGCGGAGCTTAGGTTTCATTACAGTTGGGGCTTCCGCAACCGCACACTTGCTGTACTGCCTCTGCTATAATGCAGTATATCTGAATAATTTAAGAAGTCGTTATGTTTTTTTTTCTCCCATGGAGTCTCATGGGAGAAATGCAGAAACTCCCTTCCCAAGGGGTTTTTCCCCAGCCTAATTAAAAGAAGCTCCAACCAGCCCGCCGCTCCATCGGCATCGGGACCCGGAGTCTACCAAGAGATTTAATTGAAACGGTTAACCCCTAAATCATCGTACATCGAGCCGGGAACAGATGCTGTGATCAGAACGTTGCTCACCTTCAGACGCCCTCAGCATCTCCCTGTCTGTTGTCCTCAGCATCTCCCTGTCTGTTGTCCTCAGCATCTCCCTGTCTGTTGTCCTCAGCATCTCTGAGAAAGGCTTCACCACCCAAATATACCAACGATAAATTAGGCTGTAGTGTCGGGATGGTAATAGGATAAACTTCAGCTATATACTATTATGGGATGTCTCCTTATCTCTGGTTGATTACACTCTAAATTATTCTCCCTCTGAGGGAAATGCTAATTGACCCCACGCTTTGAATATATTGAAGCGAATTTGCTTGAAATTGTATTGTTGCAGCATTGAGGTAAAGTTGCAGTGTTTAAAAATTATAGCCAGGGAAAAAACAAAGGACCTTGTTTTAGATGGCAGCGTGACTGGAGTGTGAAATACTATGGAATGCATATGTAGACATACAGGCTGTTACAGTAAAGGCTACCCTAGACTGTTACGACATGTACGGACCACCTTAAACACCCTGTTACGACATGTACGGACCACCTTAAACACCCTGTTACGACATGTACAGACCACCTTAAACACCCTGTTACTACATGTACAGACCACCTTTGACGCCCCGCCACGACATGTACGGACCACCTTTGACGCCACGACATGTACGGACCACCTTTGACGCCCCGTCACGACATGTACGGACCACCTTTGACGCCCCGTCACGACATGTACGGACCACCTTTGACGCCCCGCCACGACATGTACGGACCACCTTTGACGCCCCGCCACGACATGTACGGACCACCTTTGACGCCACGACATGTACGGACCACCTTTGACGCCCCGTCACGACATGCATGGACCACCTTAGACAGACACCCTGTTACAACAATCTCTCTTTCTAGTACTGACTGTCAGTATTTCAGAAAATATCAATTATGCTCTCTGCTTAGGAGACATTTTACAGGTCCTGATCTCACTTTGCCCTGACAGTAGAAATCTTATCAGAAGTAATATAAAATATTTCTTGAAAGATTCCAAACTTGTGAAGGCCTTGGGACGACAATTTCATTTTATACCACTGTAAGCAGTGGTGCTTGTGGCTTAAGGGAGGAACACCATTGAAGCAAAATAAATTAAACGTGGCTGACTGTAGCGATAAATAATGTAGCCGGGATTGTGTTGGCGCCCTGTGCCAGCAGGTCCATTCTCCCCTTGATTAGCCTGGCTCAGACCTGTGCGGAAAACTAAGATGCCGCTCCAGCTCCTGGCTACAGCAGCCCGGCAACAGTCTGCTACCTCCCGTTTCTAAGGCTGACGATGCCCAGGATCAGGATTGGCTAAGCATTCATTCCAACAGCCCCCGTCTCAGACCAGGAGCTTCAACACAAGAACGCAGCTGCCCCTGATCACAAAGCGCACACACACACGGGTCATTGTCGGGCCTGGGGCGGGTCATTGTCGGGCCTGGGGCGGGTCATTGTCGGGCCTGGGGCGGGTCATTGTCGGGCCTGGGGCGGGTCATTGTCGGGCCTGGGGCGGGTCATTGTCGG
>JACXGK010002494.1:0-40841 GCA_016801125.1 Novumbra hubbsi | reverse complement strand
AAAGCCCGGCCTCTGCGGGTTTGTCCACAGCCTGGTTTGACCGGGGCTCCGATGCAGCCAAGCCTCCCTATCTCCTCGGCCGCTGGAGCGTGGCCGCCCCTCCGCGCACCGGGACGGGCACAAAGACCCGCCGCGGAAGGGCCGACCCAGCCGGTGTCACGCCCGGCTCCGTGCCGCCGTCTGCGGTCCACAGATAGGGAACTGCGAGGGTTGACAGGCGCGCGGCCGTCTATGCAAATGTGCTGGAACAAATGAACAAAAGCCCGGCGCTCACGCCCTATTCATCCTCCCTCGACGTCGTGCGCTGACGTCGCGCTCGTGTGACTCCGTCCTCCCCTGCGGCTGGGACCGTCTGTCGCCGTGGCGTCCCATTAAGTCCTCAGAAATTTAGAAATTGTGACTTTGGGAAATGTCACTTATGTTTATGGTGAATTAAAACTGGTATTGTTGCGAGGCAATCCTCTTACAGTAAGCAGTTTTCAGAGGCAGGCGTGGGGGAGTTATCTCCCCGACCGAGCGCCCGAGTCGTGCAGGGAGCAAATGAGGCTGTGCTCTTCTCTTCATCTCCTCAGGAAATATTTTAAATGTGACCTAAATAAAGGTGCTGCTCCTTTTGTTGTTTCTAAACGGTCTTGGTGTATTTTACATACTGCAATCTGTTTTCATTTCTCTTGCCTGGGACTAAAACTGGCTTCCCAACAACGGCTGTAACTTGAGTGTAAAAACCTTTACCTCAGCACGCATGGCTCGAGGTCCTGCATTATACTCATAATCACACGAGACCTTCTTTTATGTGTTTTCGCCATTTTGTGGTATTCTATTTCATAATTGTCTGTCTAAAGAGCAAACGGTTCTGCGTCCTCCCCCAGGCCTCCACGCCCTACAGTCTGGAGTCCGAGTCTCTGGGAATGGACTGCATGATCTCTGGAAGTGCCTCTCCAACGCTGGCAATCAACACTGTGACTAACAAGGTAGCTACCCAGCATGCACCTGCACACACTGAATCAGCCTGACCCCTCCTTCCGTCCACCCACAACTTATTCACCACTGAGAGCAGGAATCCACTGGGATATGCTCGCACACACTTTTCAGTACCTCCCACACGGTTACATCTGCACAGTAAGTACTGAAAAAATATAGACGTAGAACATAGAACTGCAATATGAAACACAGCGCGTCTAACACTTTGACATGTGATATTCCACATACTATGGGTAAATAACATTTTCCCTCTTCGTTAAGCAAGTACACTGAACATTGAGTCATCTCATTTGGGTTATATCGAAATGGAATTGACCTTAAACCTACTACTCACTGGAAGCTACTGGAAGTTGATAGGCAGTCCTTTGGTGGTGCAGCTAACTGCTATTGATTATTGATTAATCATTCAAATACTACTTTAATTAATCGGAAACAGATAAATGCATATTAGGAGCTGGAAAGCTCAACCATGCGTTCAATATGGATGATGTCACCCTGAAATGCAGACAATGGCTCACTTGTTTTAGGGTAGCATATTGTTTTAGTTCTTTTATTGTTTATGAAGTTCTCAAAAAGCTGAAGCTTAAATGAAACAGACCTTGTTATAAGTGGGTCCCAATAATTTACTATGGAAGAAATTAATAGTTAATTCATGCAGAAAGTTGCACTCAAGTTTTGCTGCTGGGTTTTGAGGGGATTATGACTCTATAAAATTATTAGTCTATAGCCTAGAGTCACTTGCTTTATACATAAACCCTTTTTCTCATTTGTTGTCAAAGCAAGCAAGAGATGTCGTCTCAAATATACCCTACCGGCAGTTAGCTATAGCAAACCAGCTAGGTTCTTTTTAGCTTTGCGCATTTGCATGTGAAGCAATCCAGTTTATCATGATAAAAACTAGTCTGTGTAATATGTTTGTACTTGCCGGAGTCACCTGGAAAGTCACTCCAGTGGAAGTCTGCTAGATGTTTTGGTCCCAGAATAAAATGTCCTTGGTTCGTACTGCCGCTACGCATCAGATGGGACCCTCTCGTTATACGTCCTTTGTGTTTTTGAATTAAGTTACTTTGTGGTGTTTGCCGTTTCTTTTCTGAGCAGTTGGTAAGATTTTATTTGTTACAACGCTAAATCGGCCACCTCATGCATAGCTGGGACTTAGATAAAGATGGCGACAACCCTGCCACCTGTTGCTTCGCAAGGAATTACACCTCGCGTTAAGACATTTTCTGTGTGTTTTCTGTCTGCTCTGTTCAACGGGCTGTCCATTTTCTAACATGAAATGCCACTTTAAACATCCGCAACAGCCTGTCTGTTCTGTTAACGTTGACTGTGGGAGCGGCCTTAACCCTCCCTGCAGCAGGCTTTTGTGTGTATCTGTGGAAAAACGTCAGGGACAGAAAGCTGTTGCCTTTGAGTGCGCCGTTCACTGAAATGTAAAGGCTTTTTAACCTTAAGCCCTCTCCTCTGGGCCCAGTGAAGGGCAGCTCTCTGGAGTACTTTTATAAAGCCTTACAAGAGTCGCTTATTCATTTACTGCAGCAGGCATTAAAAAGAAAATTGGCTTTAATATAAACTGGCGATTTGTGTTTGTTGTTGGGTGGTGGTGCACTAGGGTAGAGTAGATGGGGTGTGTTGGGGGGGGTTGAGCTCACCTGCGTGTCTTTCCTTCCTGCTTTTAATCTCAACGAATCAGCGAATTGACGTTTCCTCAGTTAGTCATTCACCCCAAGACCTCCACAGAATAACAACTGTTTTGATTTCACAATTTATAAGAATCATGATTATAGGTTATTTTTTCTTTTCTTGTATTTAACCAATCTAGATTCTGAACATGGCTTCTTTAGGCCTAAATGACTTTCAGGCAAGGTCACAGTTGGGCCACACCAGCCGTGACCGTGTGTGTGTGTGGCCGGAAATTATGATCGGTGTCTTTTGTTCTGCTGATTGAAACTGTTGCTATGGCAAAGTCATGTGAACCCGAGACAAAGGAAAGGGGAAAAGAGGATCCGAGCCGTGCACCTCAGAGAGCCTGTTCCTCTGCTGCCCTGTAAATACAACTAGCCACGCCTCTTTCTGTGCACAGTGCCAAACCACAGGAATTCCCTCTTTCTCTCTCTCCCTCTATCCTCCTTCCCGCCTTTTCCGAGAGGCCGATGGGAGGTTGTCAGGACGACCGAACCAGTGAGATTCCCGCCGCTTCTGTCAGACATTCCTCAAGTCTCCCTCCCTCTCACTTTCTCTGTCATTCCTTCCTGCTCGAACCCACACGTGTACACACACACGCACGCACAACATTTTTTCCTTGTTTATTTATGTTTTTGTTAGGCTCTATTCTGAGGTAGCTGTTTGCCGGAGCGTGGATGAGACGGAAGTCTGGCGCTCGAGTGTGATAAAGGACGGACAAGTGTAGAAAGTGTGTTTACCAAGGAGAAGTCGGGCACTGCTTCTCTCCCTCTCCTCCCGTTAGGAGAGATTCTGCTGAACACACTGGCTGGCATTGTTAGAGCCACCTGGATGAACCTCTCTTTGATTTTCATAATCCATGTCATATGGCTACGATAAGACTCATGTGAAAGACACCTCTGGCTTTTTCTTTTATCTCTTTTTTTACCGGATTCACTTCTAAGAATAGCCCCAGCACACTGACTGCTAGTCGCCTCCAAGCTCACCGCATGAATGGGGAGGGAGGCTCCTGCCTGTGCGAGCATGCTAGTCTTGTTCCGAGCTGCGTTACTTTCAGACGCGCACGCTAGCGTGCGTGCGTGTGTGTGTGAGAAAGAGCGACATGATAACTAGGTGTTCATGTGGGACTATGCGGTGTTCATGCTGGAGTGGCCGGTTTGACTCCAGGGACTCTGTGGGGTCTGGTGTAAACCGCCGAACAGTGAGGTTCGCATGCTATCACTTTTTATGGAAGAGTGCACTAAAAATAGATTGTGGCGAGCGGCTTTAGGCTAAAAGCCTCTTTTATGACTCCATTACACATAACATTTGTGTTTCTGCAGCGCACTGGGTTTGATTAGCATTGTAGTGCCGATTCTTCAGACGCGCCGAAGCCCTCAGTCTTAGTCGCTCGTCGAGTTCCCCCTTCACGCTAATGAACACTGGAGCCAATCCCACACTGAGCAGCGGTGAGCCCCAGTCGACTAATGAGTTTCTCCCCCATCCCCCAGCGCACGTGCATTACGGCGCCAGGACCGATGCGCTCGCTCCCGCTGAATGTCGTTGTCGAAACACGACAGTGCTGAATCACTCCGAGCGAGCGGGTCGGGTCTGTGGTGTCGGCACTACCGCTGGTGTTGGTGTGCTTTCATAAAGTGCGGTTTAGCGTTGAGGCCTGGGAAGGTGTAGTATGGCCAATACCATGGCCCGGGGCTGTTCTCTGAGGATAACACGTCGCACTGGATACGTCTCTTAGCCGCGTTATATTAGCCACATACCACAACACCCTGAGGTGCCTTATTACTATTATAAACCGGTTACCAATGCAATTAGAACAGTAAAAAGAGAGGTTTTGTCATACCCATTGCATATGTCATGGCTTTCAGTTAGTTTTCACACAGTTGGCATTCATTCAGGAATATCTTGACTTTTGCTTGGATTCTCACTCAAGGCCAGAATTACAGATTTCCGGGAATGGGGACTCAATCTAGCTTACTTTAGGGTTACTGGATCGTTTAGATTGGTTCACATTCCTCAGCCATATTATGTTACACATATTAACAATTAATTGGAACTTCTGGGTGTATTGAAAAAATTATGATGAAATAAACGTGCTTGGAAATCTGGGCAGTAGCATTTAACCAACTTTTTATACCTTGTTTTTGCAGACTTCTATGCTCTTTGAGTCTCTTTGTTACAATAGTTAGCAAACAGTTGGCCTTCAACGGCTTGTTACTTTCTTAATTAGAACTTGGACAGTCAGGATTCCAGATCATTGTTAATTTGGTTTAAATCAGAAAGAAGCTAAGTTTGAAATGCCTGAAAGAAGATCAGGCCGATGTGTCTGATGTGTGGATCCAGGGGGAATCTTCCCAGTTTGTTGTCTTGTCCTGTTCTCTGCAGAAGGTAAATGCTCGTCGCCGTCTTCTCTGTAAGAAACGGGGTCATAACTTTTCTAGCTAATACTCTAAAGATGTTACAGGCGCGTTTGTCATAAAGAAAACAAAGGCGCTGTCTAGCATAACCCTGACTTGCAGTTAAGGGAGGTTACTAGTTTTATTTACCAAGCGCCACTTCTATTTCTCTTATGACCCAATTTTCAAATCAAGTGACCTCTTGTTTGGGAAATGCTGACCAAACTCCATTTGTTACAAATTAAACCAGAAAATGAAGTCCGTTGTTTTTGACAATGTCCATCAAGACGTTTACCCGGTGGAGTTTTAATACCTACTCACACGCAAACACTTTTTTGAGGGATTTACCCCAGGACCAGGGACGGGGGTGGGGGGAGGGGGCCAGTGCCCCTGTGTGAACAAGCTAGGACGCTTTGTGGCCCCCCTTAATGTGGAGTCTGAAAGAATATTGTTTACTGTAACTGGCCCCCCTAACAGTACAACTGGCCCCAGCTTGGCCCCCCTAACAGTACAACTGGCCCCAGCTTGGCCCTTCGGTTGAAATGGTTTAGAACCACCACTGACCGGGACACGTAGTTTACCAATCTATATTTTTGTATGTTTTGACTCTTATGCCAAATGCCGATATTTAGTGTACTAGGTAGTGGTTAAAATTAGGCAACTGGAGACTAATTGTTTAAAATGTAATACCAGCTTCGCAAGCCTGCCTCGTTTCTTGAACTTGCCAGGTTTTCACTTCTGCCTCTGCCCTTGGGTTTAATTTGGTACTCGAGGGAGGTTGGCTTTAGATTTATGTCTTGAGACAAACCTAACAGCCTGTCTTCATGTCACGCTGCTGCGTTGGCTTGACCGAGGGGATTAGCGGCACCGCCACTAGGCCCAGAAGTTACATGTCCCCTTGTTTTGAGCCAAGGCTCATTCCACACTCCCGATGAGCGGGAACCCCTTTGGCTGTCCAGGGGGCCCGACCAAGACACTTCACCAGCACTGTCCAGACTCATCCTGCTGTCGAAACCTGTACTGTAACACACCCCAGCCCGGCAGCCAGAAGCCGCGCTCATAGCTGCCATTCCTCACATCCTTTCAGTTTCACACAATGGAAACAAATGAATGCAGCTGCTATTCTCTCCGGATCTCATTATATTCATCACCAGATTGTTTCCACCACCAGGACTACTTATTTGCGTTCTGTTGTGTGACACCACAATACACTTTTCTTTTTTATTTATTTCTTTAGCAAACAAAAAGCAATATTTTTTTCAGGTGACGATAATGTATCCGGTCGTTTTGAAAGTGCCCTGGCTGCTCGCGCTGCCGGTATGGAAAGGTCACGGTCTCTGTTGCTTCGAAGACCTTTTGTCGTCTGTCCCAAACCAATTCGCGCTACGTGAGCAGATGGGTCTGACGCGCCCGGTAGTGTGACCTTTAGTGTAGAAGGGGACGTCCAGCGTTTCGTACCCAGGGAGGAGAGCCTTTACCTGGACTCGTATTCCGAAGGAGCCCCTGTGGTTGTGTCGCCTCAGAAAAGGGCCAGACAACCTCTTAGTTCAGTGAAGCCTGTGCAGTAATGACAACCGATAACATCCGGTACACAAAAGCTTTGCATGCATAAACACGCAGGTGTCAAATTCCTCCGCACGCACGCACCATATTGAGTTGGTTACAGAACACAAGTGTGTTTTATCTCCTGTGCCAACCGCGGTTTAGTGACACGGGGCTGCACCGTCAGAATGAGAATGATCACATACGACGCGCAGTCATTACTGAAAAGCCTGTGGGTGTGTTTCTAAGACGTGCGTGGATGCTACCCGAGCACCGCTGACCCAGCTCGGTCTTCTGGTTTCAGGTGGCGTTATACAACCCCGACCAGGACGGCAGTGACAGTCCAAGAAGCAGCCTTAACAACAGCCTGTCTGACCAGAGCCTTGCCTCCGTCAACCTGAACAGTGTGGGCAGCGTCCACAGCTACACGCCGGTAAGACGGTACCACCACACGCATACGGTTTGCCAAGACCTACAAACAAACACACACACACACAATGGCTCTAGGATCTCTACCGTATGCAGGAAGTGAACACCAGCGCAGCGTAACCACACACTGGGAAACACACTGGGAAAGCCACTACATACCAGCTTGCACACAAAAACATTGGACGTGTTATTGTTTTGACCGCGCATGCCGAGCTTCTACAGCCGTATCGCCGTGACATAGCGGTTAGCTAGCCTTTTACCGCGGCAACGCCGCTCCTCCCAGAGTGTCCCTAGTCGTCGGAGCAACCCGGGAGTTTCCCGTCTGAAGAGCCGCGGACGGCGAGGGATGGGAATGGGGTTTGGGGGACGGGCGCCGCTACACGCTCCTGGAGAACAGACAAAGAGAGCCGCGGTCTGTGATGTCCTCCCACCAGAGATGCCCCCTTCTTTGGTGCGGTTCTCCCATTTCCCAAGGCAGCCTCTGCTCCGGGCTATCCGCATCGATCCGTCCAGACTGATGGATGTTCCTCCAGCGCTGCCGAGACTGGGCTGCGTTCCCCCTGCCGTCTCACTACAGCCGGCCAGACGGAGGCCAGATTCTATAGCTAGGCCATCCATAATGTAGCCAAGCGATATGGCTTCAAAGCTCTGGCCGTTGTAAAGGATGTGTGCTTTAACATCAAGACTACTTCATAAGTGACTGTGAGGAATCTCCCTGGTGACCCAGTACAGGAGGGAGGGAGTTGGGGAGGGGGGGGGGGGCTGCAACAAAAGCAGTTGATTCAACATAGGCCAAGTAAGGCAACCGGCTGCAATCGGATGAGCAATCTTGCAAGCAGAAAGTTTCACAATCCTATAGCACCTGCTTGCCGTCAATTTCCACGCTGAATGAATGGTCTTTCTTACTATGCGGGGATGGTTTTGTTCTTTGGGTCCTTCTTGTGTTAAATCTGTTCTTCCTGTGGTGATGCTACAGGTAGGAAAAATAATACATGGACTCCACTTTGTGAATGCACGGCTTTATGAATTAATTTATTTTATGAAAGCTCTGTTAAACCTCATTAGTCGTTCTGGCGCTACAAAGCAATACTACCTGCACCATACACATCGACCCCACACATACTGTACACTTGTGAAATGGATGCTAATTTATGCATGGCTTGGGTGGTGGTTTTGTTTTTGATACATTTTGCAGGTCAACTGTGCTTTGTGTACCTTTTTGTTTGCTTTGTTAATACTGTTGGAGCCGTGAGGACTGGCAAAGACGTGTAGTGTTTTGTTTAAGGATCAACCTTGTATATCTAATATTTTGCCGTGTTCGTTGTGGGTTGCGAGGTTTGATTAGCTTAGTGGGCTAGACGAGATCAAGGCCTGAATCGGCAGTGGACGGGTTTGTCATGACTGTTGTTTTGCCGCCAATGCAGGAATTATTTGATTGGTTGGGTCGATGTGGAGGGCTGAGCTTGCGTTTGAAACAGACTGCCTGCTCTGAGAGGCCGCTTGATCTAACAATTTAGCTTGTCCCTAACCCTAACTTTAAACCTTAACTATTTTAAATGTAAACCACTATCGTGGCACATGAGGACCTATGCCCCGCCCTAAATGTTGAGTCAACCAATCAAATCATTGCTGCCTTTGGGGCAGCTTTGCCTCTGGAACACAATTCATGTTGAAGAAGCCTAACCTGCCCTAGATCTGATGCCCTAAAAATAGAACTGTGTTTTGCATGAAACGATTCAGTTGTTTTCCTGTTTACTGTATGTCTGAGAAGCATGTTTCTCAGGCCGCCGGCGTAGTCTGTTTGACTGACTAATGGAGGACAGGCCTGTTTAGTCTTTAGGGTCAAATAACGATTGAGGGATTGGGTTTACCTCACTGCTCTCAACTGTGCGATGAACTCGGGTCTGTTTCTCAAAATACACCCCCTCCCCCAGGTGACGAAACACCCAGAGCCCGTGTCTCAGTCCATGAGCCTCCAGCAGCCCCCTCAGCCACAGTACAGCATGCCAGAGCGGGACAAGCAGCTCCTCTTCTCCGAATTCGAAGATCTCAGTGCCTCCTTCCGCAGCCTTTACAAGTCCGTCTTCGAGCAGTCCTTCAGCCAACAGGGTGAGTGCCTGTCGGGGCGGCCCGCCATCCTCGCCGCCGTGGCCGACCTGAGAGGCCGGGGATTGTTTTTACTAAACAGCTGTTCGTAGGAGCCTGGAAGTGGCGCCGATTATGCTTAGTGAGTCAGATGAGTAGTTAGTCAATAGGCTGTAACTTCAGTACAGATCTGTGGCTGTTTTCACTGGGTACTGGGCCATGGAATGCTTCGGCATCTGGCCTCGTTTCCAGTGCAAAACACAACAGATTAATTGCGAAGTACCACAGTACGATAGTTATTCTGTTTTATTATTTGGAATTAAACCGCTACATGCAGAGGATAATATCGATTTGTTATTACTCTGCTTGGAATCTAGTACATCTACATCAGGCATGTTACCTAGGAGTTTGTGTGTTTCATATTTGATGAGTACAAGATGCAGCATTAAACCTTTAAAGCACTTGCCCTGATGATATTCATTATAATGATACCATATAGGGATAGCGTCAAGGCTAAATCAAGTGTGGGCTCTCCAAAAGCCTCGCAGCCCTTTAGAACGGAAGGCTTTTTGTCTGTAATCTGATCGACCGACGTACCAAAAGCATGTGATAAGGGGGTTATGGGCCAGTGCAGACACTGCTTTTTCTTGTATAACCTACTTTCCCAAATCAAATGCGTTTCATGCTAATGATTTCCAAGTGCTCCGCTCCGATAATCTATCATCTATGTTTCGCGAGTTTAAAGTTGTTACCTTTTTTTCTCTCCGTGCGCATTAAAAGGGAAATCTCTTAGTCAGACCAGCCCTTTTGCAATTAAAAACACGTAAATAAGCGAGCAAGAAAATGAGCCAAAGACTTTCACACCCTGGTGCAGTAGACAGTGAGCTAATTCACGGCTTTGATAATGGGTAATGAGCTCGCATTATTATTCTGGGGGCTGCACGCTAATTGCTTTCTGTATTTCCCTGGTCGGACAATGGGCTTTCTGTGCCGATAAGAGATGCACCTTTGTCACCCCTGCGGCGAGTGTTCCGGGGCGATTGCGGCGGCGCTGGGCTGGAGTCGGCTCTAAAAGCACTCCAGTGGAATGGGTTTACCGCGCCAAAGCCCTGATGGACATGGCCTCTTAAGAACCGCTCCCCTACACTCAGATGATTGCTGTTTGGTGTGCAGATGTTCACGCTTCGGCCGCGCTCATTTCAAAATGGTACGACAGGGAGAATTATCAAAAGAATTGGGTTGGGCGAAGAAAGGCTCTGGCACTTTGTGGCCTTGGGAAGCTCCTTGGGAAGGCTTCGGCTGGTTTAAAGTGGCGAGTGGGTCTACTGTTTTGAGCTTTCTGCTGTCGTCGTCATTGTCGACTCGAACGGGTGTTCAGCCAAAAGTCTGAAATGTGGGTTAAAGTGTTTTGGTACACTGTATGTACATGTAATAACTCTTCTCCGAGCGCAGGACGGACGAACCGGCCAACTCTTTTTTCGTGACGTGCGTGTGCCGACTTGCAGGTTTGATGGGCATGCCGACGGAGTCGTCCCAACAGACCCACACCTCGTGCTCCTATCAGCACTCCCCCGGTGGTGCCATCAGCGCCCAGAACAGCTTGACAAACAACCACCCCAGCAACCACTCCAGCGGCGGTGGCCAGGTGCCCCTGTCCCACCCTCCCCAGCACCCGGGCCACGGCTCGCCCCACGCGCAGCACCTCTCCCAGCACGGCCAGCTGGGGCCCCACACTCCGCACGTCCAGCATGGCCAGCACCAACACTCCCAGCACTCGGCGCACCCGGCGCTCTCTCAGCACGGGCAGCACACGCCCCACGGACCCCAGCACACGCCCCACGGACCCCAGCACACGCCCCACGGCCCCCAGCACACACCCCACGGACCCCAGCACACGCCGCACCCCTCGCAACACGCCCAGCAGCACGGTCAACACCCCTCTCAACACGCCCAGCAGCACGGACAACACCCCTCCCAGCAGCAGCAGCAACATCCCAACCTGGCTCACCAGCCTCATCCTGCCCAGCAACAGATGGGCTGCAACACGGGTAAGACCTGCCTCTCACCACCGATGTCACACACACACACACACACATGGATGCACTCACTGAGACAATTTGTTCTGCATTAAGTAAAGAGAAATGCCTTACGACAATAGACAGTAAATCATCATCTGATTTATACTGTTTGCTGTAATGAGAACAAAGCAAATGCTCCATCCTTACTGCAGACCTCCGGAGCTCAGCGAGCTTATCAGAGGAAAGTGGCTCCTCCTGGTGGCCACATTTAGGTATTGATTGAAAGGACAATCGACTTAAAGCTTCCTCTCCAGCCTTTAAAAGCATGTCTCTGTCTGTATCTGCAGGTCTACCTTCTGACTGGTACCCCAATCTGGATGCACTGAAAGAGAGCTGCCGCATTGCAAGCAGCTATAACTGGGCTGACGTCGACCTGTCACCTTTTCAAGGTGCGGCCATGCAGGGTCAAGTGAAAGTAGTTGTTTTTCTGCTGACACACAACCAAACTCTAGCCTCAAGAAGGTGTCTGTTAAATGTATTCACACCCTTTGGACCTTTCACCATTTTGTTACAAGATCAAATCTGAAATTGTTTTAATCAGCCACTGGTTAACATTAAAAAGCATCCAATATGTCGAAGTGAAAGATTTAATCTGATTACTCATTTAAAACAGCTGATTAAATTTTTCTCTGGGACGTTTCACAGTTGGTTTGTACAATTCCCAACAGAAATATCATGAAGACTGAGGAAGCAATATCCCATGTAAGGTTCTTCAAAAGCAGCAATCAGTGGTTGGATATAAAATGGTGCTCCCCAGAGCACAGTAAAGTTCACTTTTAGGAAATTAGGAGGAGGGGCAATAGTCAGTCTGGGCACTCTAAATGCATTACAACAGCCTGGGTGCTTCATAAAAGTGGCCTTTTAAGGGAGAGTGGCAAAAAGAAGACTCACTTAAAATCATTTTCATAAATGCATTTGGGTGACTGGAACCAAGTGGAAGATTCTATGATCTGATGACACCAAACCTAGAGGTTTTATTCCTCATTGCTTCCTGCTGTATTTGCCACAAGCATAACACCAAACATCATCCTGCAAACACCTTCCCTTATGTGAAGCATGCGGGTGGCAGCATCATGCTATGGGGATGCTTCTCAGCATCAAGTTCAAAAAATCTTATCAAGATAGTGGGCGAAGAGCAGGGAAATTCTGGAAGAAAACCTGCAAGAGATCTGGTTATTTGCAGGTGTAATTGCTGCCAAAGGTGCATCCTTCACGTATTGAATATGGCTAGGGTTTTATGCAGTAACTCATTTAAAACTATGTTTTTTTGTGTTGATCACTGGCAAAAACTCCTGATTAATTCCATTTTGATTTCATGTGGAAAAACATGAATGCTTCTGAGAGCCCCTGTAAACTACTAGTTTAGTTATGAAAACAATCTTTCTCCTGTTTACCTGTATTCTTTGTACCAGCATTATAAAAGCTTTTTACAAAATGTGTGATTACAAAAACTATTTTATCTTAATTATTTCATGCCTGAATGTCTATGATGATCGGTTCTCTCTTGAATGCAAAAGTGTTGCCAATCAAGGGTTTAATTTAAATGAGCTCTTCAATTAAAGAACACTGCCTTCAAGTTTAATTACCAAATGCAGTGTTGCTCAGCAGGTCACAGAGTTGATCCCTTTGAAAATTGCAATGTAGGAGGTTTTAATTAGATACCACCGCTGCAGGTTTTGTCATGCAATGAAGCGGTAGTTGTGAGCATTTTGACTGGATAAAAACAGTTTTTTATTTTTATAGATTTTTTGTTTTTGTGAAACTCTCGCCTGCCTGTGTGCGTCGGCTCTGAACCCCCCTGTGTGCGCGTCGGCTCTGAACCCCTCTGTTTGCGCGTCGGATCTGAACCCCTCTGTTTGCGCGTCGGCTCTGAACCCCCCTGTGTGCGCGTCGGCTCTGAACCCCCCTGTGTGCGTGTCGGCTCTGCCCCCCCCCCCCCCCCCGTGTGTGTGTTAACTCTGACCCTTGTGTGTGTGTCGACTGTGACCCCATGCAGGACTGAAGGAGAGCATGAGACAGGCGGAGCTCAACAACTGGTCCTTGGAGCCCACCCAGATCGCGGACCTCTGCTCGTCTATCAACCAGTTTTTCGCCCGCACTGGGGTCATTCAGCCACAGGCCTCGGTGCCGCCGCCACCCGTCCCCGTCTGCCACGGCGCCATGCACCCCAACAAGCCCGGCCAGCACATCACCACAGGTTAGTAGACGACGCGGCCAAAGCCGTCGCGTTGTAGCTCAGGTTTAATTGAACAGCCTGACAAGGTTTTGGTATGTTCACATTGTAGTCAAGTTCCTCCTTTCTTGCCACAGGAAATATATACATGGACTCCAGACAGCCCATGTCCATGATGGGACCTCCGGGGTATCCCCACTTGTCCCAGATGAACAGCGCCGGACCCACTATGGCAGGTAGAGTAGAGCGCCGGGGCCCGGTTCAACGGTCTCGGCCGAGGACAAGGCCTTCGCAGTATCCATCAGACCTTCCACTTTATACAAACAACACCCTGACTTCTCATCCCCTCCCATTAAGGTGTGTGTGTGTGTGTGTTTGGCCCTCACGCCCCTGCTCTACTCGCTCCGCAGGACACCACGCGCAGATGAACCAACAGCACATGATCCCACCCAGAAACTTCCAGATGCACCGCATGCCAGCTGACGACATCCAGGACGACTTCGACTGGGACTCCATTGTGTAACTCCAGACGCTCCCCCCCAACTTCACCGTGTAGCGGCCAGGAGGCGCTGAAGGAGGAAGAAGCCAGACGGAGCTGAAACTCTTAAAGGAGGAGACTGACTTACTGACTGTTGATGGAATACAGAACAATAGATACAGGTGTCACTTGGAAGAAAGAGAGACTTCAGAGTCCTGACCTTTTTACAAACAAAAACAAAACATACAAAAAAAACTGTTTCTTTGAAGACAATCATATTTAGTAAGTGGTGGCTCATGTGCCCACGCACGTTCATGTCGAAACTCATCCACCAGTTCTCCCCTCCCTCAGCCAGCCCCTCTCCCTCCCGTCTCTCATCCAGCCCTTCTCCCTCCCCTCTCTCATCCAGCCCTTCTCCCTCCCTTCTCTCAGCCAGACCTTCTCCCTCCCCTCCCTCAGCCAGACCTTCTCTGTTCCCTC
Source organism: Novumbra hubbsi (assembly GCA_016801125.1). NCBI lineage: Eukaryota > Metazoa > Chordata > Actinopteri > Esociformes > Umbridae > Novumbra > Novumbra hubbsi. The sequence continues at coordinate 26,519 of JACXGK010002494.1, read as the reverse complement.
CCTCAGCCAGACCTTCACCGTCCCTTCTCTCAGCCAGCAGCCTTCCAAAGCCACCCCCCCCCCCCCCGTTATGTGATATGAGCGACTCGTCCGGCCTCTTGTATGAGTTTCCCCCGTATTTGTTGTCGTTCTCTTTTACGGAAAACACAGGCCGCGCTGGTCCATGGGTCCTGGGTGGTGGGCGCGTTTGGTAGTCAGGTTAGGCTTCCACTATCTGCATCCTCATGCGCAGTCATCTATCCAGTTTCAGTCAACCAGCCTGTCAAGCCTGTTGGGAAAAGCCAAATTCTGTACACCGCAGCGGAACAGGGCAGTATTTGGGCTTTGAATATTCTTTCAACACCGTGTCATACTTTACCCTCACTACGCCCAACATGCCCAATGCATTCAGACCTCCTTTTCACCATTTTGCCAGACTTCACGATACTTGGGCTGCACCATTAGTCTGGTTGTAATTGGCTGTGTCGTTTCGTTGATCCGTCAGTCGACACAGTACAGGCATGTGAAGGGAGAAGTCATTGGTGAGTAGAGGTATGTCATTTGCCTGTCCACATGGTGTCTCTACCTTTTGCACTCCGTGTTGCCCAATCAGCTGTCGGACATCTTACCGATCTGTTCAAAAGCGGGTGCCTCGCCCATTAATTCAATGATTCGACCGCGTAGTCGGTATTGTCGCGTCACCGCCGCCATTCCGCCTGGTCCGGGACACACCCCTGCGCATGTGTTGACGGCCTCACGTGAGCCCTTGAGGGGCTACTACAAGCCATACAATAGGAATGTTCTTCATTCAGATGTTATACATCTGAAATCGTCCGATACAGTCATCCCCCGATTTCCCCCCCCCCCCCCACACACACAATATTTTCCTTGCTATGACCCAGCCAGAGAGGATATGCTGTAATACAATCATGAACTATCAAAACAAACAGGAATGAGGTGTGTGTGTCTGTGTGTGGTTTTATTGTAATTTTAGGGCTATGATTGTTTGTTGCGGTCAACTGCGTATGCTATCAATGAGCACAAAACTGATGCACAAAATGAAATGGAAGCGAGGGTCCGGAGCAGATATGCATTTGGCAGGCAGGGTTTCTTATGCGGAGCCAGCACTTTGCTTGGTCTACCGCCAACCGGGGGAGCAGGGGGAGGCTAGCGGGACTACAAACCAGTCTGTCCGCTCCTCGGATGGCTACTCAGTCCGATTGGTCCCGAATCCTCATCACACTGCTGTGTGGAACCCAGATGGGAGCCCAGTCTGGGAATAACAGTTCACCTCACCTTTTCACTCACTCCCTTCTGGATCTGTCAGAGGAACCATACCGTCACCATCGCCCCTCTTAGACAAACTCAAGATGGATTTTGTTTTAATTTTTGTTTTGCTGAACGTGATCCATTTTTTTTGGGGGGGGTATTGTTTTCCAATCATGCCATCGTTTTGTAATATCACATTAACACAGCTGGGGCGTGACTTTTGTGACAGTGGGTGTAGATGTATATATACCGTTTGGCTTTTCCTTTTGAACCAGGATTCGGAAGAGATGTGGGCAAGCTTCGATGGAGCAGAAGCAAGCCCTTCTCACAGCAACGTATACTGCCAGCCATGTCTACAAGGGTTTCCACTTCCTTTAGCTCCAAGTGCCCTCTTTTAAATGGTTAATACTGCCCATTGTTTTTAGTCCTTCGCTTAATGTTTTTAGTTGTTCATTTTCCTCTGCATCTGTCTATGTCTTACGCTACTTTCACCTGTAACCGGTTCCAAGTTGGATTGCCAAATGTCTTTTGTATTGTGTGTGTGTGTGTGTGTGGCTCTTTTTTTACGAGCTGGTACCCATTTGAGTGTTTTAGTATTTGTTTAATGGCCAAAAATCAGTCAGTCATTTAGAGCGATACCGCAAGATTCAGACAATTAAGCAGGTTCTTTACTTACCCCAACACCGAAGAATTTGTAGGATGCCATGGTTGGTCCATTGTTAGGTCTCTGCATGCAGTATTAAGGAAGGTGGAGGTGGTTTGTGATTCAACGCTTACTTGCTTCAGGAAGTGACTGGAAGTCTACGGGACAGTTCACATACGCCGAAGTAGAAAAATGGCTTCATTGTCCGAATCGTGCAGCATCCTTTCACAGCCCAGTTAAAATGCCACAATCACTTCAGATTCTTAAACATGGAGTCTTTCATTAGCGAACAATTAATACTTTATGGGGAAGAGGGGAGCTGCGATGTTGAGATCACCATTTGGGTGCTGTAGACTCTAGGGATTGGGTGTTTAGTGGGGGATTACGAATGTGGATCTGAAAGAAACAGGGAAGTCCTGGCAGCCTACCTGGCCAGGTTTTATATGTTGCATTTTATTACTGGTAAAGATGAAGAGGGCACTAATGAAAAACACTAGAGGATTGTCAAAGAGTATGTAGTTTACCCACCCACCCCACACACACACACTCACACACACGAGATGAGGCCTGTAAAGAGTTCATGGGGATGTGAGGGACCGGGGGGAGGGGCTAAGGGAATGACAATGACTGGATGAGCGCGCATCACTGTGTGTGTGTGTGTTTGTTTGTGTGTGTGTACTTTGTTTGAGAAGACGATTCTGTTTTTAACGTACCGCCCGAGATGTACCTGCCAGAGAGATTAGCGTACTATATGGAGAAAAAAAATGAGGAAAAAATAAAACTTGTTACATAATGGGAGCAAACTGCCAACAAGTACTGCTGATTTGAGGCCTCTTTTTATTCAGTGCTGATGTGTTGTTGTGCTTGTAAATAAATGTATTTTCAATCATCCCTTTTTCCTCTTGGGGTGGGGCATCAAGGCAGGGGGTGGGTCTTATTCATAAAAGAGAGGAGGGAAGAGAATAGAGTATTTTGTTATTGTCCAATCAGAGGGTGACACAGTATGTATATATCTATATTGTATATATGTGATGAAAATGCGTTGGCTTTTTGTGTGACACTACCTTTTACCTGTACTATGGTTCTACATTCAGTGTTTCAATGTTGATAATATATATTTTGTTTTTGATTTTGTCTTTGTCATTTCTTGTATTTGTTTTCATTTTTTCCTTTTTGTCCATTTGGTTATTGCACGGTTTATTACTTTTGCTGTCTGATGAGGTGACACAGCTACTCTTTGTATTGGTTTAGTGCTGTAAAATAACTCAAGTGTTATTAGAACTGTCAATACCACCCCCCCCCATCCCCAATATGCATGAATGGCACTTAAAGAAATAAACTATGTTAACTTCACTGTGGAATGGTGTGTTGTTTGTCATATTTCTTTATGATGTTTAACAGATTTGTGCGTCTGTTAATTATTTCCTTTTTAGAACAGTATGTGGAGGAGATGGAGCTGCTACTTGCAGCGGTTACAGAAGAGGATAATCTGTTTAAACTATTATAGTGGTGGATGGGGAACTGCTTCTTCTAAAAGCACTGTCAGTATTACCACAGTTATGACCGACATGAATGCTTACTGTTAAACATGACAGGTAAAAGTCCCCATTTGGTTGGATGGCATCCCCTTTTTAACAATAGCTCACAACAAAACCTAATTGAGTTTTGATTCATATTTGTACTTGTTAAATTCCTTGTTTGTGCTCTGTGTTTAAAGATATCCCAATTCTGTCGCGTTTCTAGGGCCCCCAGCCCTGTACAGTTGTAACGTCACAGTAGTATTGGTGCTGCATTCTCCTGGCCCTCCAGGGAACATTTACTCGTGACATGTTCCTATACTAGGTAATTCTGCAATCAAAGATTTAGCATGACACGCATGTCATTTTTCGTCCCGCCTTCAAAGACCTACAATTCATTGTGCCCACTTGACCTAAAACGTACACGCTGACACTCCTTTTCAAGTTCACTTCAGAAATCTGCTCCATCTCTTTGTATCAAACTGGTTGAAGTAACTGATTGATTGAGCCTCCCCTGCTCCCATGGACGGTGGCTTTAGTCCAGTTTTTGTAAAGGGACTTCAGGACTGGATGAGTTTCTCTAATGATGCTGACTGAAAATAAATATGGGATGTTCTGCACGCCTCCACATTTTTTATAGTTTTCAATTAAAGTGATCGTTAAATGGCCTTTGCTTTTCTTTTTCAACTGAAGTAAGGAAAGGAACCAGGGTGTGTAGAACCAAAGATCTCCATTGTGACGTTGTTGATAACTGGTTGCAATGAGTGCGACCAAATGTGTTTTGTTCTCACATTGCTGTGGAGGAATTCTGTCCGGTATCCCATGCAGAACTGCTTTAACATGTTTGTATTTGTAGGATGTTCAGTCTGAACTACTCATTTCAGGTCCTGCTTCAATATCTCAATTAGATTTAGGTCTGTCCAGCCATTGGCTAGGCCATTCCCAAACATGTATTGCTTTTTGTTTAAAGATTTTGTTATACTGACTTCTTTGGAAATAAGTGCTGAAAATTACAGAAGGTCCGAAAGAGAGACGAGTGCACAAGCCTCACATGTCTAATTAAAAATTGCCAATTTTGTACACAAAAGGCCTAATATTGTGACGTCGGCTTTGTTGTGCTCACCATATTTGCTGCTCTATTTACACACGGATAAGGTGCTTAGCAGGTCATCAACTACTTCAACCAGCTGTCAAAGGAAATGCTGCATGCTGTTGCTGTCAATGCCAAATATCACTAGACGGGGTCCATTTCTGTCTGTCAATGACAATAACAGCTAGCAGTTAAGAATTAGAACCAGTAACATTTAGTTTTTGGCGCAGTGGTCTTAACCACTAGGCTACCCTGTCATCCCAAACCTAACAGGCACAGTGATGTGCAGTTGGTCTGTAAATGACAAAAAAACAGGTACATATATTTGTTCAACAAAATAACGGAAACACCTAAAAATATATTAATGTCAAGGATCTAATATGGAGTAGGGCCACCCTTGGCCCACAGAAGTAACCCCTGCATTTCCATGAGTCAAGCATCACATTTTACTCTCTCCTGAATAGGCGGTTGAGACCAACACCAAATCATCAGAAAGTGTTCAAATAACAAGATCCACCTATATAGAGAAATAGTTGTATGTTTGACGTTCTGCTCTGTGGGTGAGTCACACTTGTAGTCACATCACATTGCACAAGTATCCATATTTGTAATTATATGTAATTATGTAATGTATATGTAATTTATATACATTATTAGTGGGCATATTTGGGCTTCTCCATTTTGGAAAATGTTACTTTATGAATAAAAGGATATGCTATTACACTCATATGGATGTTTCAGACTAATACTGGTGCCAAAACAGGCAATTTTTGTCCAGAGAGTTTGACTGCCCGTTAACAATATGGTTTGTTTATGATTTCTTAAATTTCCACCAACAAAATGAATACAACTATCCATCAGGTTCACCGTAAGTATGACATCTTTACAAAGACTCTGTGATCTGCTGATTTAAGAAATAGGGAAGGCTGCGTTGCCTATATTACATGTGGAAATAGCCTCCTCTAGTGGTCACTAACGTGACGAAACGACTTTGACAACTCCTTTCAGATTGGACTAAGTCATCATGTTGACCTCAAGTTTTAATTTACAGAAGAATAAGTTGTCAGTTGACATCAACACAACATGTAGCGATATACGAAATGTATACGATATATGAATTTATGTTTATCTTGTAAACATAAAAATTCAACATAGGAAATTAACAGATACAGTTATAGTATAAGGGAGACAGAGCTACATATTCGATACATATTATCATTGTTTTAAGCAAAAAAACGGAATAATATACCTAATTAATGACAGTGAGACATTGCATTCACTTCCATCCGTATTACTAAGAGGTGGTCTGTTTGGGAGTGAGCTGACAGGCGTCCAATTGCCACATTATTCTGCTCTGCCTCTGAGAAATGCACTTGATCCGATTTCAAGTATGTGTGTTTATGTTATCAAATTATTTGTGCACATGGATTGAAAAAGTCCAAACGTGACCGCCACCAGATAAACTGGGAATATTGGAGTTTTTGACAGTACCAGCTAGGAAAAATATCTATATTAACGGTTGGGTTTAGGGGGAAACCTTTGGACGTCTGTTAGAATTGGGGTAATTTTTAAGTTACAGAAAAGTTATGTACGTGTGGTTAAGGTTAGCGATAGGGCATTAGTGTTTGGTTTAGGAAATACGTTTACGTGTAAAGGTTGTATTTCGTAATGGTCAATTGAAGTCCTCCTTTTAATAGCAGAAGTAACGTGTGTGTGTGTGTTGAGGAGTAATAGCGTATTTTATCTTTTTGGTCAAAAGCTTTGTAGCTGTCTTTATTGTGTTTTATAGTGATAATAAAATGCCCGTTACAATAAAATTGTATTTTGTAATTATCAATATAAAAGTGTAACATATGAGAGAAATGACCGAGTAATGTCATTTGTTAATGATTTGTTCAAGTGATTTGAGTTTAACTTGAGTTTAGTGACTTCAGTTTACAACTTTGAAATACATATTAAAATGCCTGTCCATTCCGCTAAGTAATTGCTAAAATCTTTAAAGAGCCGAACTGAACGTCGCTCCATTGATGGTTGCATGAGCCGCCTGCCTCTCCCAACTCTACGACCCAACAGTTATTGGAGAGCATTTCGACTCAGTCTCCATCCGCCATTTTCAGCCGATTGAAAACAGGTAGACAAAAATCACAGTGCTGATCAAAATAAAACAGGTAAGTGCACAAATGATGTCAAGACCGGCCGCTATCCCAATTAAGCTGTAACCTCGACGACACAAGAGGCAATATTGGAAATCCAGACACTTTAACTCAGTTGATGGTTGCATCGGGTTGGAATAGCATACACTGAATGGTCGATACAACGTGGGTAACAACATGCCTTTTGTCATATTAAGCTATTTGACATGGATGCTCCGTATGAAACATGTGGAAGTTTTCGTCCTAGCGCTATGAAAGAATAAGGTCTGCCCTCTGTTTTTTATTAAACTTGCTTGATTTCTGAACGCATTCAAGCATGGTTTCAATTATTGTAAATCTCAGTTGTGTTAGAGAAGCCAAGCTTAGTCTAGCATATTGGGCTAAATAATTATGTAATGTATGTAAGGATAAGTTAAAATGCAATGGTATTAGCAGCGCATCGACTTGGGGTTTTAGTCAGTTGCAAATAGCTTAATTAAATACATTTACAAAAAAGCCACATGCCTTGTTCTGAAGTTTATATAATAGTTGGAAAAAATAGAAACATTTTATGGTACGGGCCAACTCAAACGGCTTTTGCCGACGTCATGTAAAACGATAATATCTTGGTCTATAGGCATTATTTATTTTAAGAACTGCATAAAACAATTAGCCTTAAGCCAGTAGCATTCATTTTAGTTACGTCTGATGATGTTTATGATATTTGGAAGCATTGACAATAAAGACAGTTTGTCTCAGAAAAAAGATACTCCTCACCATATAACATTTAATAAGAAACATTTGCAAAAACATTTCTATCTGTGCTTCTCAATCTTGTTGTAATATTAACTTAATTGCACAACACTTGTAGATCTAATGAAACACCTTTTATTGTTAATATAGGGGTAGTTGATCTGAAATGTTAGTGTCATGCACTCAAAATTATAGTCGAGTGGTAATGATGGCTATACTCTTGATAATCAGTGGAGTGACTCTTGTTGGGAGTGTGGCATTGGCAGTCTGCCTCAACATTATTATAATACCGTAGAATTGACTACTATCCTCAATCCACAATTACACATCCTATGCGTTACCTCCCCTTTAGATCCTGTGTAAGCACAGCTGCCAGTCCCAGAGTCCATTTTGTAGTCTGTAAAATAAACTAATACACGTTCCCAGTGTCAGAGCGTTTTAATGTTGGTGTATTTTAGACCTGAATGGATTTGTTTTATTCTAGGGGACCATGGCTGTTCCAGGAGGGACAATGGAAACGCTTGCTGATATCCCGCACCATGTTTGGAGGGGCTTGCCTGACAGCATTAGACTAAGCCCCTCTGCTGTCGATATAAGTCGAATTGGTGAGTTGAATATTAGCTGCATTGGGTGGATTTTTAACTTTCCATATCTTTCTTGGTTTGGTAGAACAGTTATTAGTAATCAAGGGATCAATAATAATTTACTTGGTTTGATATAATGTTTTGATATTGGTGGTTGATCTGGTATCAGTAATATAGCATCAGGCATTGGAGGACAGTACAATTGCTGGTTGCTCCCGGTGATCTTGTGGGTCCCCAACACCCAAGGAAAAATATTCACTTTGATTTCTCTGGCACTTATTTTACCAACTAATGGATTTGATGAAGCAAAGTGTACTTATTATGATTGTCAAATGTTGGTTTTCCAAGACACCTTAAGAGGAATGCATTTATTTCTCTGAATGTCGCCCTGGGTGAGAGTGTCTGCTAAATGACAAACATGTAAAAACATTGTTTTATCGCAATGGAGGGGATGAAGCTGAGTCCATTATAAAGGCTTTTAACTGCAGAAGGAAAGCATCCACAGCTTTTCCTGGCATGCCTAGGAGAATCACAACACCTGTAACGGCGGAAAATCTATAGTTTGCATGGTAAAATGTGATTTTTGTGGTTCATTTCATTTCTTTGTTTTTTAAAAATTTAATTCAACTAACAAAACCAAACTCTATGAGATTATTTAGAATTGGAATATTTATCCTGCAATGGCGGTTAGTTGCCAAGGCAACTTTTGGGAGGCATTGAATCTTTAGTTTGAAGTTGCTTAACGATATACCGCTACTCTTTCCACCAGGTGCCTGGGCATCTAGGATCATCCCGAAAGGTAAGAGATTTGGACCTTTTGTAGGAGAGAAGAAAAAAAGGTGCCAGGTGACTAGCAATGTCTACATGTGGGAGGTGAGCACCTCATCTATTATCACACACCTATGTTGTAGACCGTCTCGGTTGCTGTCATCCTAACATTTTGAAGACTACCAGCCTGATAACCCTTCCTTCCAGGTGTATTTTCCAGCCAGGGGTTGGATGTGTGTGGATGCAACTGACCCTATGAAGGGAAACTGGTTACGTTATGTAAACTGGGCCCGCTCCTCTCCAGAACAAAACCTTTTCCCCATGGAGGTAAACAGAGCCATTTACTACAAAGTGTTACGGGTAAGTCAGCAGTGAGGTCTCACTAGTGAAATGTTATTCTTTTCATTTAGTTGATCACAACAGTGATTTTGTATATGCATGTGAAAATAGAATGTTGGCTATTGAGATGGCGCTTCTTATAAAAGCCAAGTTAGATTGTGTAAACCTATTCTCACCATTGCGAATGCCTCTTTCTATACTTCATACAAATAAAATGTACTGTATTGGGTCAACTTGGGTGATTTTATCAATGACATTAACGTATTTTTTTTTTATGTGTAAAAAAGTGGTTTGCCACATTAATGTCAACACCTAACATTCCTGTGAGACTGAGTTGACAGACACAACAAGGGCCCAGTATTTCCTCCAGTCTCTCAGCAGACTTGTCTCTGATTGGGTTCTTCTGTCTTCTATCCTCGTAACAGCCAATCAGGCCAGGGGAAGAACTGCTGGTTTGGTACAATGGGGAAGACAACCCTGAGATAACAGCTGCATTAGAGGAAGAAAGAACGAACAGTCTGAGCAAGAAAAATTCACCTAGGGCAAAGCGAGGTAAGGCGTACAGTGCTATAATTAGAATTCCTGTTTATTACGTTTTGCAAGACAGTATTTAGCAACCTCTTCGAAACTAAAGCTCGCAGGGAGTGCTGCAGTCGAATGAAATAGTCTTGCATTCGAAGTAGAATTATTGGTAGCATGCTAACTTGCGTAGCAAACTGTAGCGAGGTATAGGTGCAGACATATTTCCTTTCCAAAAACTTTACATTTAAAAAAAGTTATGTATTTTTGTATTACTGGGCATTCCCACAATGTACTGTGATTTAAGCTAAACTGTATTAAGTAACAACGTAGATGTCACGCCATCTGTCAACATTACTAGCCAATGTAAGTCAGACACAGTAAATAAGTTGGCTAACATTAGGTAGCTAACCTAGCTAGTTTAGTGGCTGGTTCGTCGTGACGTTTTCTAGGATGTGACCTTTCCAGGCTTTCAAGTCAACTGCGTGCCACGTTATCTGATCTGTTGATACATTTGCTCTTCAGTTACCCACGTTCAAAACCTACCCATCTAGTTTATTTTGTTAGACTTGAGGGTTAGGGATTTATTTTAGCTAGTTTGATCTGTTTGTTTTCATCTGAGCTGTCAATCCTAGTGGTATCGTTTGCTAGCTCGCGAGTTGCACGGGCTAGGTCAAGCCCGGACGTGCAAACAACCCGTGCAGGGAAGATGGCTTTCGGGTAAAGAAAAAAAGAAAACAGTTGCTAACATTATTAAAGGCTAGTTGAGAGTATCTCCGGTGGATGCGCTGCGTCGTATAAGTCTAGGGTAGACAGCCAACTTAAGGTGTGTCATGACATGTGTTGTACTGTAAATCCTTAGCTAGCTACGTCTAGTCAGCTAACCATTGCTAACTACAGTAGCAGAATACGCTATTAATGTTGCCAATACTATTGCTAAGAATGTGTATATAGTCTGAAAAGATTCCCCTTTTATAATATCGTAGTAACAAAAACCACTTATGAAACTCAAAATTAGCTGTTAATCATTAGTAAGTGTGAGCTCCATTTTCATTTGGCCTAGGGAGGGTAGCTAGATGCACTACTAGCTAGTCAGCCAAAGTCAATGCAAAGTTGAGGTAGTGCAGACAAGGCCCTGGATGCATGTAGTTGCACAGCTTCTGTAGTCCCACCCTTTCTCGACAATACTATACCTTTAGATTTAGTTGCATTTTTCCTAATTATCTGCTACATGGAATACTATAGAATTGGCAAATTCTTCATTAAAGGTGTCCTATTTTTCCCACACAAAAATAAGCCGCATTGATGATTACTGCAATACCTATTGATTTTTAATTTGTGTTGTATGTCACTGAGCTCAACGCCTTCGTATTTTTATTTTACAGTGAGAATGCAAGTTGTCTCAACGTTCTAACATCTGTAATATCATTTTAAAGCCTATTGTTTGAATCTACAATCCCTCTGATGCATATATACACTGCACAAAAAATTGAGGGAACACTTAAATCACCCATAGGTAACAAAAAATATTTAAGATTGTAATCTTTACTGTACATTGTCTAATTTGTTAAACCAAATTACATCAAAACAGTCAATGCAAACCAAAATCACTGACCTATTTAGGTCTGGATTCAAACTTGCACCAAAAATCAAAGTAAACATGTGAAATCACAGGCTATTCCAACCGACAACGTGCTCCTGACAAAAAGGCAGATGGTGTCCTGAGGGATTTCCTCTAAGACCTACTCTGCAGTGTTTGATGCAATTATTTTTAACATACCAGAGGTTCTCAATTGGATTCAGGTCTGGGGAATATGAGGGCCAGTCAATGGCATTGATGCATACATGAACTGCCTACACACTCTGGTCGCATGAAGCCGGGCATTATCCTGCCCCAGGAGGAACCCGGGGGCCCACTGCACCAGCATCAGGACTGACAAGGGGTCAAAGGATTTCATCCTGGTACATAACAGCAGTCAGGGTTCCGTTGGCTAGCATGTGGCAGTCTGTGCAACCCTCCAAGGATATGCCTCCCCAGACCATCACTGACCCACCTCCAAACCGGTCATGTTCGATGATGTTGCTGGCAGCATAGCGTTTACAGGGCGCCTCCAGACTCTTTTGCGTTTGTTGCATGCTCATTGTGGATCTGCTCTCATCTGTGAAGAGAACGGAGCACCAATGGTGTACCTGGCCATTCTGGTGTACCTGCCAATTCTGTTTTTTTTTGGGTGCATGCCAATCAAACAGCAAAGCGCAGGGCTGTTGGCACATGTCCCACTAGAGGCCATGGGGCCCTTGTGCCACCCTCATGGAGTCTGTTTTTGACAGTTTGGTCAGAAACATGCACTCCAGTTGCTCGCTGAAGGTCATTTTGTAAGGTTCTGCCAGTGCTCCTCCTGTTCCTCCCCGCACAAAGCGGCAGATACTGGTCCTGCTGCTGGGGTGATGCCCTTTTATGGTCCTAACATGCACTCCTTGTGTAAAGGCCTGTCTCCTGGTATCTCCTCTGTGCTCTTTAGAATGTATTGGAGAGAGTGCAAACGTTCTTGCAACGGTATGTATAGATGTGCCGTCCTGGAGGAGCTGGACTTCCTGTGCAACCTGAATGGGTTGCAGGTACCACCTCATGCTGCCAGTAAGGACACTAGCAAAACCAGAGAATAAGAAGTTAGGAAGGAAAAGGAGAGCGCAATTGTCTGTGGCTACCACCTGCATTAATGCTCCCTTTTTGGGGGTTGTCTTGCTATTGCTTTTCCATTGCACCTGTTGTCACTAATTTACATCAAAAGAGGTGAAATTGATTCCTAATTGCTGACATGGTGTTATACTGGGATTACGTGTTCCCTTAATTTTTTTGTTTGTGTATTTGTATGACATTAACAGCTGATTCACTCGGCGCAATTTTAGCTAGCTCAGTAAACATGAGTGAGACTCCAAAAAAGATATCTAAGAACACATTCTTTCACAAACGGGAACATTGCCTTGTACCTCTGTGCACCGCATTGACAAAGTTGTTGTTATTAGTATGCATAGCTTCCCAAATACGCCAGGAGCACTTCACTATTCAGTATTGAGAATAATGCAGAAAGAGTTGTGCTGGGAGCCCATTCCACACACAGCTCAAAACTAGCTTCCGATTGGCGTAATTATATTGCCAATAACAGAACAACACACACACAGCTAGTCACAGAAGTAATAGAGATTAAAATTAAACCAGTCGAGGAGAACTAAATTACTATTCTCTTGGCGATCTACTAGAAATACCTTGAAGATCAACCAATCGAACATGATCGATTATTTAACTTGATTATTAGCTCTAACTTGATTATTTAGCTTACTGTTTGAATGGCCATAGTATAGATGCATATTTTGACCATTCTGGTCATATGACTGTGCTGCAGCATGAGTTTCTGTGGCATGAAACAGGCTTTAGGCCAGGCCAGATGACCTTGTTATCACAGCTACTCCAGTCATGACTGGATGCTAACCCAGTCTCTTGAGGCAACACACAAAATGGTCTCCTGTCTTGGGACAGTAAACCCAACTAGTTACATCATTCCAACATTTGTTTCATGATGTTTAGCACTCGTTATGTAGCCAACACCAGTGTGTAGTATGACTCCGGAGTGAAAGTGAGCCTGCAAAATATGCGGGCAGGTAATATTTGATGTTCACAATAAATGAAGTGAAATGCAGCAAAATCATAGGCCCCTACCCAATTATGTAACATGCATGTAACTGCATGCCAGTTGCATGAAAATGGCTGATTTGACTGGAAACTGTAGTCCACGTCATGCTGTGGATTTTGTCAATTCTGGCGATAAGTGGCAGAGACAGAAACACACTCATAAAACGGGGCGGACACATCGGGCAACATCCATATGTTTTAATTCATTGTCATGACTGGCAGTTCAGAGGAGAAAAATCATGACTGCATATCTTTATGCCACACTACATACTGCATTTAATTTACCTGATAAGCTGATGGACACAATGTTGAACATGGGGTACTTAAGGAATAGGGATTATATATAATCTGTTTATTACACCAATATAACTTTTGTGCACACATGATAGTAAATTTTTCACTTGCTATTAGTGTTGTGGCCACTAATACTACTTTTTGAGGATGTTTAGTTTGCCGGCAAGCAAAATATCCTTAGCTTGTCAATGTTTTTTGCTATTCTCTGAGTACCATCTCTGCTTAACTTGGATATGTTTGCTCTGGTAACTGGTTTAATAAAGTTAATCCAAGCTAAATCAATGTATGCAAGTTTACAGTATTCGCAGATAAGATGGAAAAACCTTTACATTAAAACTACATTCAGATAGGATTGGTGGAATTTCTTAAACAGTTAGCCATTTCGTATATGATTACTTTAAAATATACACATTTCTCTTTTTGGCATTTACCTTTTAATATAGCCATTTAAAGAAATGGTTTACCCTTATTAAACTGCTACGTTCCAATCAAATTGCAACAGACCCCAATGCATTTGAGAGTTAAGGATTGTTGCAAGCTTTCCTCAGGCATGCACAAAGCTATTATTTCCCCTCCAAACTTCTCATCCAACCAGGAAGTCACATGGCTCAACGCATGTAAGGGCATGCTCACTCACCTGACAAACTTAGTTGGCTTTACAAGGACCTGCTTGTGTGTGATAAGACCAGGTAATTCCCTCTAATAATGCCGCCCCACACCCAGGCAATTTTCATAGCCTCTGGGTCTTCCAAGGTATTTGTGAATCTCAAACAATAGATTGGTGAGCTTGATGCTACAAATGATTGCTTTAGTCCCTTTTGCCAGCTAATTAAATATTATACCTGTTCTATTCGGCACCGTGCAGGAGGAATTATTATTTTACCTTGTTGTTAGCTCTGTCATGGTAATGTTCCATACACATTAGGCTGGACTTGACAGATGGCAACCAGAAAGCTATATTACGTGACATATATAAAATCCTATCTATGACGACTGCTAGTTAGCAACTCTCCTTACTGAATAATGTTTTATAATGTTCTTGTTGTTGCCAATAAATATTATCCAGTTATAAAGAAAAGGTCCCCAATTCGATTTGTGCATCTCAGCATTCAAGGCTATAAGCCCAAAAACAGTGCACTTGTGAATGATAATTCCTTCAGTATTTCTGGTGAAAGGACTGTTTTCTATGCAGGTTTCAGGGAAATGTAGATCTTTTTGAGAGTTAGCTTACTGTGTTGTTTTGAATGATGTGCAGTGTTGCCAAACAGTCATATCCTTTAGGAGTGTGTGCTGTTTACCACATGGGAGAGAAATGTGGTGTTTTTTGTTAACGTTGACCTTATGTGCCCTGTCACAACGTGATCAGGCAGACGTTGATTAGCCTTGGAACTAGATTTGTTAAAAAGCACTTTCTATTGTCTGTCGCCTGTTTTCTTTATGTGAATAATGTAGACATGCGGCTGCTTCGTACGTTTTGAACCTACTTTTGTTTGTCAAGAACACTGGTAATATTTAAGAGTATTTGAAATAAGAACACATGACATGTGACCTTGGTTTCTTTTCAGGCCATGTTCAACAGTCTTATCTGACTGTGTTCTATTAGCCAAATTTAGTGTAATTAGTTTGTATTTAAATGTAGTTTTAACCAATATCCAGTGCAGTTGTCAATTGAGTCGTGAAAGTCCGATTCCCATATTATATATATATTATATATATTCCCTATATTATAAATGTTCACTTGTCTCAAGAGTGGACTGGTTTAAAATGTAAGTAAATCCACTCTGGGCATGTTTTTATTAAAGTATGTCAGCGTCGTAATTTGAAATTACCATATTCCCTATGTTACCATAGATTAGTTAACGTTGGTTGTTTGCTTCCCTGTCAGCCGGAAGAAAGCTGTTGGAGAGAGCCAGACAGGCTGGTTTGGGTGGATTCCGTGGGCCCAGGCAAACAGGCGAAACCAAACCTATTGTCACGGAAATGTGGGATACAGAGGAAGGTTGGTTGGCATACTATTTTGCATAATGATATTATTCGTTTTTGGTGTCGCTGATATATTTCTGGTATTTCCAGCATTCAATGGAATGTATTTTGTTTATTTGAAGTCTGTTCATAATTTAACTTCACAACTGTTCTGTTGTTCTAGGCCCAAATGAGGAGGACGAAACACCATCCCCTTCACCAGGGCCTTCTCAGGTGACCCAGGAGAGCTCCCCCATAGGCTGTAACGGCCTGTCCCAAGCTGCCGTAATAGGTGTAGACAATAAGGACGATGGTGAAGAAGAGGAGGACCCAGGGCTTTGGCAGCCCTTGACACAGCGGAGTGCCCAGTCTGTGGCTGAAGCTGAGTCAGAGGAGACTAGCGAGAGGCGTGATCTGTCTCTAAGCCATAGCAGCCCACGTGAGGGCCCTCAGGGTGACACAGAGCCCGCCTCATCCCCTCCGGGGCCTGAACTAGAACTAGACCCTGACTTTGACGGTGACCCTCAAGGTAATGAGTCCCATCCTTGTCAACACTGCGAGCGTCGGTTCTCCACCAAGCAGGGCCTGGAGCGCCACACACACATTCACGCCACTGCTAACCTGCAAGCGCACACGTTCAAATGCCGCTACTGCGGTAAGTCTTTTGGCTCGCAGGTGGGGCGCCGGCGGCACGAGCGGAGGCACGAGAATGGGCCGAAGAACAAAGCGCAAAGGCCTGGCTCGCTGGCCGGCACTGCCACTTTACTCGTTCCCTTGGGGCAGGCTGACGGTTTAAGCCCGGACTGTGACTCTGCCTCCTGTCAGTTTGCTGTTGTGGGCTCTGGAGGAGCTGAGCAGAGCCCAGAGGTGGCGAGGAAGAACCCCTCAACGGAGAGCGACCGGCCCTTCATTATGGATGAAAACGGTGAGACAAAGGAGCTTCATCCGTGCAAGTACTGTAACAAAGCTTTTGGCACTCACACCAACATGCGCAGGCACCAGCGGAGGATCCACGAGCGCCATTTGCTTCCCAAGGGGGTTCGCAGGAAAGGCTTTCTGCTCCAGGAGGGCCCGTCCCAGCAGCGTCAGACCCAGGAGCAACGTCTGCCGGAGCAGTCGGCTAGCGCCAGCCCTCCCCCGGTTTACGTGCCCAGCGCCGACACGGAGGATGAGGGGGAATACATGGTGGACATATCCAATAACATCTCAGAGAATCTCAGCCTGTACATCGACGGCAAGGTCCTGTCCACAAGCTCGGTCAGTGGCTGCGATGTGATCGAGGTGGACTCCAGTTCCGCCGCCCTGTTTGGACTCGATGCAGTGATCGTCAGCCCCGGTCAGATCACTCAGGCCATCAAAGTTGACACCAGGGCCTGTGCTGGGAGGCAGGCCCTTGGCCTCGGCCAGCCTGTGGCGAAAAGGAGAACGTCCACACCCCCGCTCATGCCCAGTCTCAAAATGGAGTCTGAATCCGGGTCCACCTCTTCTTCATCCACGTCTTCGGCCTCTGCCTTGTTGGTGGGCAGTCTCTTTCCTCAGTCCTCCGACTCGTTTCAGAAGGAGAAAACGATCTATCTATCCCCTAAGCTGAAACAGCTCCTGCAGACCCAGACGGACAATCAGAAGCCCACCATCGCTCTGATAGCAGAGAGCCACAGACTGGCTTCCCCGCTCTCCATTACCTCTCTGCCCACAGCCTCCGGCAGGTTCAAGAGGAGAACCGCTTCCCCTCCCTCATCTCCGCAGCTCAGCCCTGCGCAGAAATCGGAAGGCTGTAAGAGCGAGGTCGGGGGCTCATCGTACAAGCTCAAGGTGCCGACGCTAGAGACTCTGGGCATGTCTCCCTCCTGGAGTTTGTCCAACAAGGAGGACAGTGGGGACCCCGGTAGTCCCAGTGGGAAGGACGGATGCAGCTGGTCCGCCACTCGGAGCGGGGGAAACTCGTGTAATCAGCAGCCATTGGACCTGTCCAGCAACATCGGTAAGAGGGGGGGCAGCATTGACAAGATCCCTGGGGAAGCAGTGCTCGATTTGAGCATGAGTCGGAAGAGTGCGGAGCCAGAGTCCAAGGGAGGGCCCTTCCCGGCGCACCCCCTTGCCAAGAAGAAGAAGCCCAACACTAGCATGTTAGAGAAGGTGTTGATGAACGAGTACGCCGGCCTCATCCCGGCAGGAGAGGAGGAGTCTTCTGCCCTGGGAAGCCCAGATGATTCTCAGGATACTGCAGACAGTGGTTCTCACAGTCCCTCCTTCAATATGCCCTCTGGATCGGCCCACCCTTCTCCCCCCTCTCTAACCCCAGTCACCATGAACCCCTCCTCCCCCTACGACTCAAACTTGGCCTCTCCGACCCCACCCCCCCCTGTACTACCCACCATGCCCTCGCAAGACGGTCCCACACTTGGCTCTCTCCCTGTCCTTTCCCCCAAAATGTCCCCCAGATCTGTTCAGCGGGGGGAGGACGAGCCAGCTTGTTTGCTGAACTCCGCCACGACTGCTTTAAGTGTATGTTATGGGGATGAGCGGGATAATGGTATGCCAATAGACGCCGACCCCAGTACAGATCCCCTCAGCAGAGAAGCTGCAGCGAGCCCCTCCATAGAGTCCTCCCTGACAATTGAGGCTGTCACTTTGAGTCATAAGTCCACAGATTCAAAACACAACAGTGATGGGAGCTGTGGTTTGCTTGAAGTCCTAATGAATTCAGACCCCGAACCCATTATTACTGAGGGACAGGAGAAGTCCCAGTGCTTTGAACTCCCCGCTTCATCATCCGTAACAGAGTCCTCTGCTTTGTCGACCCCTCATCCTGCCCTATCTGACATCCCAGCTCCGTCCCTGGTTACTCTGCTGGCTCTTGCCAACTCTGCGATTAAAGAGGAGTCCCAGAACATGGAGCTGTCAGACGACTTGCTCCCACCACCTGATGGATCAGGGTCTTCGCCTCGGGCCGCAGCTGAGAGCAAGGAGGAGTGTGTGGAGGGGGCGGCGGAGCCCTTCAGTAAGAGCTTTATATGTAACGTGTGTGAGGACCCCTTCCGCTCCATCAAAGAGCTGAGTCAACACATCCCGGAGCACGCGGCCGAGTGGCCCTACAAGTGTGAGTTCTGCGTGCAGCTATTCGGTGACGGCCCGGCCCTACTGGAGCATCGCACCAGCCTACATGGCGTGGGGCGCATTTTTGTCTGCTCCGTCTGCTCCAAGGAGTTTGCGTTCCTTTGTAACCTTCAGCAGCACCAGGCAGACCTGCATCCCGGACAGCCGTGTGCGCACACTGCCGTGGAGAGCGGCAAGCTGAGGCCCCAGAACTACACCGACCCGGCCAGGGCCAAAGAAGAGAGCAGCTCGTCCTGGACCAACGCTGCGGCACCAGAGGGCTCTTCGGAAGAAGCCCCATCAGTGGGGGTCACTGATGTGAAGAAAGAGGAACAGCCCGATACTAACGGAAGACAAGGGGAGGACGTGCCGGAGGACCTCACAGAAGAGTTGTACACTACCATAAAGATCATGGCCTCTGAGGGAGGCCTGCCTAAAGGCCCGGATGTACGCCTGGGCATAAATCAGCACTACCCCAGCTTTAAGCCACCACCATTCCCTTACCACAACCGCACGGCCGCGGTTACAGCGGCCTCGGCCACCAACTTCACCACACACAACATCCCCCAGACGTTCAGCACCGCCATTCGCTGCACCAAGTGCGGCAAGAGCTTTGACAACATGCCTGAACTGCACAAGCATATCCTGGCCTGCGCCAATGCCAGTGACAAGAGGCGCTACACACCTAAGAAAAATCCAATACCGCTGAGACAGATAGTGAAGCCTCAAAATGGAGCTCTTTCGCCAGCCTCTGCTGCCAAAGCCGGGCAGAGCGCCTTCCGAAGAATGGGCCAACCCAAGAGGCTTAACTTCAACCAAGAGCCATTCGGCAAAACCAAGATGAGTTCCCTCAGTAAGAAGAAGAACGAGCTGGTACAGAAAGCCATAACCCAGAAGAACAAGACTGCTGCTGCCAACAAAGCCCCTGGTCACATCAAAGAGGAGCCCGAAGAGTCGGAGATTCACGTATGCCCTCACTGCAGCCGGGAGTTCAGCTATCCCGCCAGCCTCAGCAAACACGTAGCTAGCAGCTGTCCCATGAAGCCTGTCTCTAAAAAGGCCAAACAAGGCGCAGCAGAGTCCATGCCTGTTGGGGATAAAAACATGAGCCTTCGAAGGAGAACTACAGACTCCGACTTACAACAGGCGGAGCCGGTCGAGTTGCTCCCCAAAACCCTGGGCAAGACCCGAGGTCGGAAGGCCAGACCTGTTCCTGTGGAGAACGAGGCCCCGCTGCTGCCGGCGGTAAAAGGAAAGGCAACAGCCACACAGGTGCGCACCAAGCGGCCGGCCTCGTTCCCGGCGGCAGCAGTTCCCCTAAACAAAAAAAGTAAAAAAGGTAAAGTTCAGTCGTTATCGCCCACCCCACTGTCCTCCGAGACTCCCAGTGACCAGGCGACGCGGACCGTCTCTCAGGCAAAGCCACGCGTGGGCAAGGAAGTGCCACCCAAGAAGGCAGTGGAGGTGAAATCGCCACAACAATCTCAGGGGCAGCCGAAAAAAGATGGAGAGCGGTTCTCTCTGAGGTCAAGGGCCAGTGGGCCGGTGACCCGGAGCCTACAGATTGCCAACACTACGGCACCTGTTGAGGTAAAAACAGAAGAGCTCTGCAGCCAAGAGGCCAAAGAGATCCAGGTAATGGGATAGTATGGCCTGTTTCAGAATGAGTGGCTAAGTCATGCAAAGTTACTGCTTGTTTAAGTAAATATTTGCTGGGATATTATTTCCACAGAACTTTAATTGATTCAAGTATATTGTTGGACACTTTGGTTAAAAATCTGATATTTCATCTGATTTGTTTTAGCTGTTAAGTTAGAAAATACTATTGTTGATATCTTTGTCTTGTGTGTTCCAGGGGTCCTTGGTGAAATGAGCCAGGTAGAGCAATGTGGGCGCAGAGGAGAAGGAAATCCCTGGCTAAGAGTTAGTCACTTTGCTGGTTCGCCTCTGGGGAAGATATCTGGCTTTACCCAAGTTCAGACAGGCAGGCAGGCAAAAGGGAGGAGATGAAGGTGGACTGGCTCCGTTACAGGACAACATGGACTATGCTTGTTGCATGTCAGGCTGATTTGCCTAAACTGAGGGAAGGAACCTTCTCTCATGACTCACTCTGTGAAATGAGCCTCAGACTGCGAATTTTGGACACGGAAAAGAGACTATTGACAGACTGTAAATGACAATGAATAAATATAATATATATTGTAAGTCATAACTTCACCCGTAACCTTGACATTGGGGTTCAGTTACCGTTAAAAACTGATATTGCAAATGGCAATCATTTATATCAGTTCACAAAACTGGTCTGGTGTTTTTTCCCCCCTTCTCTTTGTTTCCCTTGTTTGGCTGTAGACATGTCAGGGTATTTAACTCTCTTAATGCATGTCCAGTATGACTAA
Organism: Novumbra hubbsi; assembly: GCA_016801125.1. Classification (NCBI taxonomy): domain Eukaryota; kingdom Metazoa; phylum Chordata; class Actinopteri; order Esociformes; family Umbridae; genus Novumbra; species Novumbra hubbsi. Next base: position 5,487 of record JACXGK010002494.1, on the reverse strand, counting down.
ACAGACCCCTTTAACATGTCTGTGTCCCATGTCAAAACCTTTATTTACTTTTAATAATGCTTCTGTCCCCAAATAATGTGTATATTTGATTTTCTGTAATGCTCCGCTAAATATGTTGTAGAATATCTTTCTTTCATAGTCAGTTATATTCTTCTTTTTTTTAGTTTGGGAAGCCGAGATATTATGGCCACTTTTCCATTTGATTGACTTTGTGGATTTCAGAGGCTCACATTTTGATACACAGAAAGTGTCCCCCTCATATCTGAAAGCACTTTAAAAGATCTGCCAATCTCTTTTGATCAGTATGAATCTATAAATGATTTACTTGTTTGAAATGTGAAGAATGGGATGTAGCATAGATTTTATGATTGCCCATGACTAAAACCAGGTTGCCTGAGAAAAAAAATATTGAAATGTAGTAATTTGAATCTCCCTCATTTCAGGCTCCCTTTGTATGCTTTGTTTGGTTTTGATACATGATGATTCATCTGTATGTTGTAATCAAACACATTAATCTGAAATGTAGCAGCGATGATCATGTGCGAAGGATGGCCAATTGTCTTCATACATGAAGATTATTGCAAAATATTTTCAAAGCTTTGGAAATAGCAATTGTATCTGTGGCCATTAACCCCTAAGAGCAACGCTTTAGCCCCTGTTCCAGTAATTAGGATTGCCTTGTAAAAAAGTTGCTTCAGTTATTTTTCTTTCCGAGGCAAACATGCCTCGATGATTCATTGGTTGGAGGTTATTTCTGTATCTAAAGTCGCATACGACTTGGGATGTACTGTGTCTTTAATGAGATCTACCCGTTGGACATGTTATGGCATACTTGGATAAAGTATGGTTTATGTATGGTCCGTATCTACACCCTGACATGCTATATAGAGAGCTGTTAGTCTCTCTGTTTACACTGTTGCTCATTCTGGGCCATTTCCCTTGTGTAATGGAGGAAGTGAGGAGGGAGTCCGACTCAAGTGCTTGTTGCATGTTTGGGGAGAACTATATATTATAAAGCTAATTTATGATATTTCTGTTGGACATTTTTATCTTGTATGTTTGCCTTCCTGCATCAAAATCCTTCATTCCTTTGGAGAGAAATGAAGGGAGAATCTTGTTATGTTTGAAAATGAACAAAGAAATATCCCCCTTGACCTCATTATGTAAAACATTTGGTTCTAATTGACATATTAAATACTTTTTCAAATTGGTGTTGGGTTTTATGTAGCCATGTTTGAATTAATATATATTGATGGTCTTTTATACCTTTTTTTTATATTGCACGACAAACAGGAAATGGATTTTGGAAATGTTATCTTGTTTCTTTGAGTAGTTGTAGAGTAAATGAAGTCATGGAAACTGTTTGTGTACATATATTCATAGTAAGATATTGTGCCAATGCTAACTACTGTTAGCACAATAACTGGAAGTCTACCAGAGCTGTCATTCTAGCTGCAGTGACACAAATACACCCCATAATATGCTAGCCTCTCACCATTTCAATAATAACTATAACTTTGTGTATAATCAGAGTGAGATATTTAAATCCTATATATACTATATCCTTCTAACTTCATTATTACCAGCAGAACATGTAGGTCTCTAATAATAGTAGCATCTACATTATTTTAGAAGTGTCAAGAAACCTTAATTATTTTGATAATATATAAAATTATAGTATTTACAGTTCATTTGTATTAGGTACATTGTATTCTGAAACATAACCAAAACAAACAGCAAATGCTTTATGAAACACTAATATAGTGTGGAAGGAACTTCCACTTGCCCTTTAACTACACTAGTCGAAAACAAATTAAGGGAACTTTTAAATCACACATTGGTTCTTAATAAAGGAAATATAGATCCAAATTCTTAATGTACATTGTGGTTACCAAATTCACCAACCGATTCAGGGCATGATTAAAACTAACACCATTCATCACACATTTCATCAAGGCAATTCAATGTCACTGAGTAGTGTGTATGGCCCCCCACGTTGCACTCCCAACAATGTCTGTGCATGCTCCTGATGAGACAGGTGATGGTGTCTTGGAGGATTCCTCCCAGACCAGGATCAGGGAAGTCTGGTGCTGCTCTGCAGCATTGGATGCACCGATACGTAATGGGGAATTTCATCCTGGTACCTAATAGCAGTCAGAGTCTGTGCGACCCTCCAATGATACACCTCCCCAGACCATCACCGGCCCACCGCCAAACCAGTCATGCTGGAGGATGTTGCAGGCAGTGTAACAACCACCACCTCATGTCTGTCACAAGATGAGTGTGAACCTGCTCTTATCTGTGAAGAAAACGGGGTGCCAATGGTGGACTTACTTGTGTTCCTTGGCAAATGCTATTTGAGTTGCAGATGCTAGGCTGTGAGCACAGGTCCTACTAGAACCTCCTTGCACAAAGGAGCAGATACCAGTGCTGCTGCTGGGTTGATGCCCTTCTATGGCCCTGTCCAGCTCTCATCCATCCTGTTAAAGCCTGTCTCCTGATATCTCCTCCATGCTCATGAGATACTGGCAGTAACAGCAAACCTTCTTACGATGGCATGTAGGGATGTGCCATCCTGGAGAAGCTGTACTACCTGTGCAACCTGAATGGGCTGCAGGTACCACCTCATGCTACTAGTAGTGGCCAGGGGCTGTATTCACAAAACATTTTATCATACCACTAGGAAGACCCCTAAACAGCACTAAAAGTTCCTAGCTAAGAGTTTCCTCTAAAGCAGTGAATTTAGCATAGCGATACTGCCCTACAAAGCCTAATCGTTGTAACTACGCCTACAATGAAACTGAGAAAAATGGCTTTAAAGTTTTTAGATTCTCCAGCCTATTATGTAGTAGGGAGATGAGTGGAAATACCGTTAATAATATATAAAAAACAAAGTCTTTAATATGCTATATGCTAAATATTTCCCCCCAATTCATTTTGCTTTGACCCCAAAAATGCAGATACCACACTGTCTTTTTATTGCCATCAATAGCTAGAAAGAGTTTACAAGGGCTAACTGGTAACTACGGTGTCTTAATGACTTAATTAATACATCTTGTTTTTAATAGTTTATTTTCAATATCAGGAACATTGTTTTATTATTCTTATTTTACTTTGTATTTATAATTGTTTTTTTTAAGATATATGGATTTTTTATTAATAGGTAATAATTATGATCCTTTCCCTCCTTAACAAGTTAATATTCATTATCTAATATAAACATCATCTTCACCCTCACGTTTATTAAACAAAATAAATGAGTACATGAACACTGAGTTGTTTTAAACATAAATATAAAAAAACTGCTATAGCTTTAAATAAAATTACCTCATAAATTGCTCTGCTTGTTAGACCCAAGTCATTTCGATAGACTAGGCTTCATTTCGATTTCCTAAAATCATGGATAAACTGCATGACAGAAGAAGTCCCAAATAATACCTTGCTATTTGGATTATTTGGCATGTAATTGATGATACAATCACTAAATTCTTCATGGAGCAGGTAGGCTGACCATATTGCTAATGCTAACCACTAAATTACTGAAGCTGGTTTGGCAAATAATGTGGTTATAATATTAACTTTCGTGAAATGGTTTGCTGCTGTTTACATACCGTGCAGGGTATTTGCGTTTTAAGGCAAGTTCCACCATTCCGGGTACAATACCAAGCCAGCCAGACCGGATACGCAAAACTCTGGACAATACCAAGCCAGACAGGTGTATCTACACACATACGCTAAACTGCTTTGTGAAATACAAAACATTAGGAGTGACACGCCCATTATTTTTAAGAGTTTCTCCTAAATTGGCAAGTAAGGAGCTACTTTTAGACTTAAGATGTTGCACCAAAAATGGTGACATTGATGGACAATTGCTTATCGCTTTTATTTAAATATTACACAGCGTCCCAACTTTTTGGGAAATGCAATGGTAGTATCCACTTATGCCTCCCAGCCCAACCATGTTCATCGGAAGGTGAAGGTATTTCCTCAATTAATATAATTACATTGTTTTGCAACTTCCTACATATAATATAAATATATTCCTACATATTTTTACACAAGTCATTTGTCTATGGTTTTTATTTCATAAATATACAAAATATTGTTTTGGGAATACGATTTCAGAAATGTAATCCCAAAAAGCATGTAAATGTTTGCTCATATCTAAAGTAAATGCATTTACTTTCCATATGTAGGGTAACTGAATCGTCTTGCCAAAATCTGTATTTGTTTAGTTTTCTGAAGCAGGATGATTCCCCTGTAGTCAAAAGATGTGCTGATGTTTTGAGTGTAGTCTAATATTATGTTTGTTGTAGAACCAGAATTGGGCCAGATCGCAAGGCTGTTGTTGGATTCTGCTGTGCTGAGAATACACCTGTTTGTTCTTCCCTATTCTACTCTTGACAGAAACAAATAGGATATTCTGTATAACCAGTAATTTAAGATAGTATTATACTAGCTTTGGCAAGTTGCTCCACACTTGAAAAGCTATTTTTTTCGTAGGATGTTTTAACCAGGGCTGCAAGACCATTCCCGTATATCTTCCATCCAGTATATTTTTTCTTTAACCAAAATTGCGATCAACTTGGTTTGGCTTTTTGTGTAGCTAAATATGAATAGCAGAGAAATCTATCAAATAGGGCACCTCTGACTTTGTAAAGTACTAATAATGCATATAGTAAAATCCGTCACCTTATGAAATGCTTCCAAATAAACCACACTTTATTCATAATACTGGGAATACATATTTTCACAGATATATAGTTGCATTTTTTTCATTTCTTTGCGAAATCGTTAAGAAGAAATACAAAACCAGTCTGCACAACACCAAGGTGATCTGGTTTAATCTTGACTATTGACAGTGTTGGATGATGGGTAATTTATTGACACTCGAGTCAAAACAATGAACAAGAAAAGGTCCAAGCCCTGCGCAATTTAGAAAAAAGAAGATGAGAAATTCAAAAAAGATAAAGGTATGCAGCTATCATGTGATCTCTCAGAGCCTCAGGAGGATGAGCCATCCACCACGTCAGCTACACAGGTCTCTTGTGTTATGTGGTCTGAGCCTGTGGATGAAGACCCATTGGCTTCCACTTCTCCCCAGCAGGATTCTTCAGTGTTTGTGTGCATGTGTGTGTGTGGATACTCACACGTGTTTATATGTGCATCCCTGCATAACTTTGCAGTAATCAGCATTAGTCATGCACTTGCTGGACAGATGTTATATGCAGATGTTATAGAAGACTTTGCATCCAGAAAAGCAAGAAAGGTCAGGGTTTAGATGGCATGTTGTCACGGTACCGTCACAGGACGGGACCTCCCCTGTTCGCGTAGCCTTCCGGCGTTCGACGTCGCCGGCCTTTTAGTCACCATCGTGTGTGTTGTGTCCTGTTTTCCCCATGTCCTGTGAACGCATCCTTCCCTGATTCCTTACAGGTGCTGACTGTTAACTCAGTACTTAAGCCCTTGTGTTTCTAGTCTCTGTGT